>JAYRBV010070225.1:0-16505 GCA_036023255.1 Mitrocomella polydiademata
TTTTTAATAGATTTAATCAATAAGTACATATTATTTTTTCCACAGTGAAATCTTACCCGACATGTCGTGTCTTGTTGCTCTTATTTTCCTCGCCTAAAGGCTCGTGAAATAACGAAACAAAAATATCAGAACTCGAAAAATATATCCCATATTGTACTCGGTACTATGCGATAACTAGTAATATAGATTTTTACCTGAAACCTAAAACTTGGACTATTGGTTCTTTACCATTTTGTTTCGGTAAATTCTTTACCAACTCCGTTTCAATTTTTTGTTTAAGCGCTCTGAATTCAATAGAAGTGACATCATTCAGACGCTCATCCCAAACCTTTTCCATTCTCACTTCGACTGTAGCAGCAGCAACATCTACATAATAATTATTAAACTCGTTATTCTCCACTTTAAGTAGGATCCTTTCTGATCAAAAATAATAAAGTGTATAAGCAACCATTACTGACCTATAAATTGGACATCCGTACTGTTGGAAAAAATGTCTGTTGCAAATAAGCCAGGAATTTTCAACCCACATTGATAGAAACCTTGATCTGTATATTCACTTGTCGGTTGTTTGAAAGGCAAAAAAGACAGTGTCCTAATAAGTGAAGTTAAACCAGCTTGTTCAGATTCAGAGAAAGTTTCTCTACTTTTTATCGGAGGATCAGATGAGGCATCAATCTTCTCGACTCCATTCTTTAGATAGTAAATCTCCACTGATTCGCCAAGCGGGATCTTTGATGATATTTGACAGCCTTCAATGGTCAGTGGACCACCAGTGACATTGCCATGAATACTTTTTGGATGTTTTTTGAATGTCGGAAGAAAATCGGTTACTAAAGGAAAACATCAAAAATATTCTATATATGACTGTACTTAATCGTGTAAAAAGGGGCATATAAAGGCAAACAGAAGTTATATTTGACCATTGATTTTGAATACGAAAGTTAATGTATATGGATTTCACATGTACAGAGTATCCGTAATTTATTATCAATTAATGATGAATTGGTTATTAAAAGATTATCCAGAAACAAAGGTGCAATACACCAGGGGTTTTTAAAAAAGATTTGAGGGTCAGAGGGGATATTTTTCTTGGTGCCTCGTAGCTTACTGGTATTCTTATAATTGTAGTATTTTTTCTTTAAATTTTTTCTCTTCAAAAATAAAATTCACATTATTTACAGTTAAATTCACCTTTCAGTTCTTTGATATTTGCTTCATTTGATGCAATCTTCCTTCCCTGAAGTAATTTGTTTTCAATAATAAATTGATATGTTCCAAGCTTTTCAAAAGAAGTTATGGTGATTGAAGGTATCTCAAATTCAAACAGACCATTTCCCAAGATTTTCTTTTTGATAATAACTACTTCGGCAGGTATAATATCAACTCTTTCAGCACCATTGAATAGCAAATATACATATTCGTTTAGGTTGGTAGTAGATTGGTATTTGCAACCAACTACCTCGATCTTGTCAGAAGATGCTTTCCACTTTGGTGAAGAGGTAAAATTTGCCACCAATACTGAAAGAGAAGAAAGATTTAGAAAATATGAACTCCTGTTCTCGTGAAGTTGTAAACTAGTTATTTCATGAATGTTACTTTAGTTTAAGTAGACTGTTAAGTAGACTGTTAATATTTAGGGTTATGTTTACGTTTACATGAGAGAGATTATCCTTGTCACTGTACTAGTGGAGGGCTCAAACTGCCGGCCAGCTAACGTCTTGACCACAATTTCTTGATGTACGATAAGAAAAGACACACACACGTACCATCAAGAACTATAGAAATTGGAGTTGAAAATTGTATCGGAGTTCCTGGCAAGTCTATGACACAACTATAGGTTCCATTGTTTTCAGAAGTCAATCGATCAAAAACCAAGTCTTTAAACAACAGAACATTTTTATCGCTTGTCTGTTGGATTTCTGCGTTTAAAAATCTTTTGTTATCTTTCAACCAATATGCATCGAATCCTTTCTGAAAAGTAGATTTGAACTGACATCCCTTTATACGGTATGGTTCTCCGACTGATAAGGACGAGTTCGTAGAGCTGGATTCAGGATTTTTTGTAATATTTGGCACTGAAAAATATATCAAATAAAATAATTACAGTGGCAACATATAAACTATCGAGGTATTTCATCACCCTTGACTTCACATATTCTTAGTGTTATCTTTCCCTATGACCCGTGAGCAACAAAATATGCAACAATAAAAAAAAACTAAAAGTCTAAAGAATAATGATTTAATTTTTAGATTTGAATATTTACTTTAATACCTAATTTCACTTACATTGGATATTGAAATCAGATGTGAATGTTGAATTTCTCGAAACAACAGGTTTCCGCATACGAGAAGGATCGAATACCGCACATCGATATGTTCCAAACTTATCAAAAGAATCAATTGTGAAATTCTGTATTGCCAGTGTTGTTAAAACATTTCCAAAACGGGGACGTGTAAATGCTGCATTGATTCTTCTGGTGCCGTTAAATAACGTATCTATTTCAATGTATCCAAATCCGTCCAAATTTAAGCCAGAGGCAGAAGAACCTATTGTTATGGTAAATGTACATCCTTCAAATACAATTCTGCTGTTTAACCTGGAAATTGTAGGTTGTGTGGTTGGGATTGTGACAAGTTCTAGAAATATATGAAAATTACATTATCAGTAAAAAATCGTCATGAATAAGTTTACAGTATTTTTCCTTTCTTTAACTCTTTACGCACAATTTGGTTACAGTAAATGAGAAGATAGCAAAAATAAATTGAAATTTTTATTATTATAATGACTCATTTGTATACAGGTTGGCCTTGTCAGTAAATATATACAAAATATAAATACTGTTATCAATCAGGGACCTACCTGTACACCATAATTCTTTCTGTAAATGAACTAAAGTATACATTTTGCTTACATGAAGAAGAACTCACCTTTCACTTCGATATTGGTGCGCTGGGAATATATTGGTGCTGTCAAGCCACTGAAGTTGAGAACGCATTGGTATAGTCCTTCATCTTCAAACTGTACTCGGATTCTTTGTATATCTGGGAAACTATAACTTATCAAGTTGCCTTCTCCTGTTAGGTTCGCCATCAAGTCTTCAATGTTTTGATAAACTATTTCTCCGCGTGCAATTAAAAATATCTCATTTGATCCAAATTTAAGGTATCTACTAACGTTGAAAGTGCAGCCTTGCAGGAAAGGGTCTTCTATATTCGATTCTTGGATGCCCGCAATTACCGTCTTTGAAAGGATATTACTGGCATTTCCGGCGTTATCAAATACCGGATCTACGGAAGGAAATAAACATGGTAAAATAAGATTAAAATTAAATATTTGAGCAAGTTTAGTTAAAAAAAAGAGTTAAAAAACTCAGTCTTACATTGCACAGGTACGGTGGCCCATATGTGCCATCTGCTCGCGAGTTTTTTTGTGAGATGGTACACAGGGTAAAAACAACAATAAAGTACCTTCTTTAACTTTGTGATTTTTTTGTCATGTCAAAAAGTATTCTTTTACATACCAATGTCCATTGGAAGTTCTATCAAGAAGATAACTTCAAAACACCTTACAAATTCAAAGACATGCAATATAAAGGGTTAGAAAATCATAAATTCAAAGTATTTTCTGGACACTCTGTATAACACGTTACCATTTAATCTGATAAAACTTGAAGTATTTGAAAGCAGCCTCTGTCTCATTCTGTTTGGATCAAAGATTACACATTGAAAGAATCCCATTTGCTCGTAACTTGTTAATTTGAAATTTGGTAACCGAGCTATATTCATTCTAAACACTTCTCCTTCTTCCGTGAAATTTAAACGGTGAGTATCGTTCAACAGTAGATAACTGAACTTCTTGAAGTCAATTTGATTAGCCGCCAACCATCTATATCGGCAACCATCAACAACTCCTAAGTTTTCAAATGGAGGTGAAAGGAGTTCAAATTGTATACCTATTGAAGAAAAATGATAATTAATAATGAAATTCATAGAATAAAGATTACATAAGTTATTCAATTCTTTTAAATTCCTGGGAATGTTCGTTAAACAAGCTTAAATCAAGTATAGTGACACAATTTATTTGTTTATTATATAATTATGATTCATGGAAGAAGATTTGTTTCTTACCGTTAACTTTAATGAACCATTTTTTTGATTTGATCGGTTGTAGACCTTTTGGATGGAAAACACATTGATAAGAACCTTCATCTTTGAATCGTATTTCTTCAATGATGTGAGGTTGGGGACCTCTGGTAACTCTACAATCATTGCTATCCGGTGGTCTGCTACCTTCGCCATCCCCACTTTCTACTGGAATCTGAGGATCTTCAATTTGAGCAGGTATTTTGATTGCGCCATCCTTCAGATAGTAGTATTCATCTTCTTTCGGTTGAATCATTGGTCCAATACGAAAAATACACGGACACATGGCTGTTCGTGTTAAAACATCTACGGTAATGTTAGGCAGGGGAAACGTGGGCTCGAATTGAGGTTCTAGAAAGATATCAAACTTAAAAATTGAATTGTAAAGTAACAAGTTTGTTTGACTCTTCTAAAGTACTAAGTATTAGTAAGTCACTTTCTCCATTTAAAAGTTTCCAATAAGATTAGATGCAAGTAGAAAATTTATTACGCTTTCTAGCAATTTTTTTCTAAGAAATTCTTTATGAAAATATACCTGGTATTTTGATAAAAGTTGCATCTGAAACAACTGGATTTTCCATAATATTTGGATCGTAAACAACACATTGGTAGAATCCATTAACGTAAGATTGCACTCTAAACCGAGGAAATATTGAAAGAATCCCTTCTTCTGCCATTCTTCTTTTTCGTTTGCTCGGTGTTATAATATTGACAGGTTCAGTTCGGTTTAACCTCGTTCCATTGAATAATACGTATGTACTTTTTCCGATGTCATCATTAAATGTTGATGTTGTGAAATCACATCCTCCAATGTAAAAACTGTTGCTTTGAATTTGCAATGAAGGAAGGTTTGTAAATTCAACATGTACAGCTGAATAAGAAAAAGTACAACTGGATAAGAAAAAGTACAGCTGAATAAGAAAAAGTACAGCTGAATAAGAAAAAGTACAACTGGATTTACATTTTGATGACTTTGTTAACACAGAATGCAAGTAGGTGGTCATTTAGTCTAATTTTCATACTCTATACGAGTAGACTAGTGATTTTTTAAACATTTCAAAATATAAAAATATGTATCTTGCAAGAAAATTAAAAGTAAACACAGTAGTGATTCTTCAACAAAGAAAAGTTTGAAAGTAACACTTACCAGTTACAGTAATATTTGTCCGCCCTGATTCAATAGGAAATGGATTGGATAGTTTGCAACTGTAAGAACCAGAATCATTCAAAGTAAGCGATTTAAATACTAAAGTATACTCTAAAGTAGAAAATGGTGATACTCCTTTAGCACCTGTAGATTTAATATCATCTCCAAACCGTTTGCCATCTTTAACCCAATAAACAGGTCCTTTTAACGGAAACAGCATCGTTATTTTTATTGTCATAACTAGACTTTCGCCAGCGTTGTATTCACGTTTTAATATTTGAATTTTTGGTGCACCAAATTTAGGTACTGAAATGAAATAAAAGAGAAATAATTATACAGGAATTAGAAATCTTTTTTCTTCGAACGTTCATCGTTTATTGGTTTAGATAAAAAAAACGCTATCAAAATTTATACCGACAGATATTAAATGAAACACAAAAATTTCCCATTACAAAAATATATGAAAACACAAACACTCTCGTGGAATCTTTTTATAAATTCAAACCGTTTAGACTTGTAAAAAATGCTCGAGACTAAAATAGTTTAAACACCAACACCAACACTAATTCAATAGGGTTTCAAGCCGTAAAAAAATGAACGAAATACTTACAAAATTCATTTGTGTTAATACTGTTGGAATTAACTGGAGCACTCATTCTGTTGGAATCAAAAACAGCACATTTGTATTGACCAAAGGCATCAAATCCAACAATTTGATAAGGGGGCATTGTGTAATTCGAAACTTTTATTGGTCCTTCAGTTGTAAGAACTGGTAGTCTTTTAGAGCTTCCTTGGATGTTTGTAAGCTCATAGTATGCAGATTCCTGAAGAAATGTATCAACTGTTCCGTGAGAAACATTGAACTTGCAACCACTGATAGTCAATCTGGACAATATGTCAAATCCAATTCTAGGTTGCTCAATGAATTGAACAATTATTTCTAAAAGTCATGAAAAATGAAAATCTGATATTGCTATAAATTAGCATATTAAATTGCATTGCATAATATCTGATACCACAAATGCAAGCTGCATACCTAGAAGAGAAAATGTCCTGATCTGGAAAAACAGTCTGTCTTTCTGATGTTAGTGTAAATGAAGAAATAAGTATTAAGGGTTCTTATCATACTTGAATTTTAATCGGTTAAAGTGGCTTAGAATTATGAGACTGTTAGTAGTACATACACCTTAACTGTAAGCATGTTCAATAGTAACAAATTATCTCGACTTCACCAAGAATTTTCGTCCTTACATAGGGGATATACCATAAAGTTACCTGTGATGATAACTGAAGATGATGAAGAGAAAATTTGTGACAAAGCACCAGCTTTTATGGAGCATTGGTAAGTTCCAGTTTCACTGACTTTTGCAATCTTCACGAAAAGATCTGCAAATTTTTCCTTTTCAACTGTTGCGTTTCTGTATGGTTTCCCATCTTTCAACCAAAGTGCTTCGCCAAGTCTTAATTCTAATCTCGCATCCTTCTTGAATGAACATCCTAGAAGCTGAAAACTTTCTCCAGCTACAGCTTTATAGACTGTGGGTGCAAGGTCTTTTGTGAATACAGGAGCTGTTGAAGATAAAGAAAAACTAAATTTTCATATTATCGTTTCCTAAATCTAGTTTCTTAATTCATAAAAAAAAACTATAATTGCAGTGGAGTCCTGTTGACTTGATAAACCTTCAGAAATGATGACGATTGATACCATTTTTAATTTGTTCACGTGACATGCGTGTTTTTTACAGACCAAACTTGCTTTTTTGAAGATTCTCAATAACTTTTGATCTAGAACTTGGATTGACTTCAAACTTTACAGGATATTGACAATATGAATTGATTCTGGGGCTCACCATCTTTGTCACGGGATCAGCCTGTATTTTACAGACCAGTCTGTAAAATACACAAATTGTCACGTGATTATTCCCAAATGGTAGCTGTTAATAATATCTACCATCATGCCAAGTTTCATGTCAATACCACTTATTGTTCTTGAGAAATGGCATTTTTAGTAAAAAATGGACCGGCCTGTAAAATACACATTGGTCACGTGATCAAAACAAAAATGGTGATGCTTTGAAATAAGAAATTTAAATAATACCTTCGTATGTTACCACGGTTGAATTTGATAAAACAGGTGCTTTCATTCTGTCAGGGTCAAAAATACCACACTTTATTTCGCCAACATGATCATAATTTTGGATCATCAATATATCTTGAGTAGAAAATGTGGAGAAACGTACGTTTATTGCTCTTTTGGATCGACTTGGTGCAACTGTACTGCCTTGAATCTCTTTCACCCTTTTTGTACCATTGATCAAGAAGTAAGTAAATTCTTGAAGATCGAATATTGAATTATAATTACAACCTTGCATGAGACTACCACCATCAAAGCCAGGTGAAGTTGTGAATACAGGGTTCAAATCTAAAGAAGAACATTGCAATTATAAGTAACAGTACCTACAATATGCATGTTTTGGTGAGCATCTAATTACTGCATATAACTGTAAAATGTTAATACCTTAACACCGATTCAACAGTTCAAAGTACATGGATGGAGTAATGATTAAAAATGCCTTACCAGTGCATCGACCATAATATTCTTGATAAAACGATTCATCCCTTTCACAACTTGGTTCACTGGTCAAAGCTAGGGAGCTATTCCAATTCTTGTACTTGCTAACACAAGTTTGTTCTTTGCAATTATCCCATGAGAGAGAATAAAGTAAGTTGACAGAGCTACCAGGAGTTATTATTACAGTGTTTGTTCCAGAGGAATCTCTTCCCATGATATTGAAAAAAAACATGTTTTCTTTGGATCCTTGTACTTCATTTAACACATAAGCAGGAATAAATATTTCCAAGTTGTGGTCATCATCGACATTAATTGGAAAGGTGTATGTTTTACTTTTAGTTGTGGATTCTTTGACTTGTATCTGAAAGGTTTTTGTTGTGTTTTCAAATAAAAGCTTAGATAATTTGAACCCTAGAATTCTAGTTTCGCCTTCAAGTGATAAACCGAAAAATGTGTTAGAACCTTTGTATTTTTCTTTACTTGTTTGAAAAGATATCGGTTGCAGAAATCTCGAACATTGTCTTTTGAAATTCAATTCAAAGTAACTTTTACCAACAGCTTTGCATGAATCCTCGAAATTGATTTGGATGAAATATGTTGTAGATTCTTTGCGAAAAGTTGCGTTTGTCCACTGTATGGTCAAGTTATATGTTTGACCCCCAACATATGTCCTGGTTGTCTGTTCCAATGTATAGATAGCTCCGTTTTGTCTGTCAATACAAAACAAATTCCCAGGAGATGTAGCTGGAATTTTTTGATCACATTGATGTGGTGGTGAAGTGGAATCAAAGCCTTTGTCACCATCAACTTTGAAACCTTTGACACTAATTAGTTTATATTCCTGAAGACCCAGGTTTGCTTCCAAATAGGTTTCATTAATTATCTTCTTATTGACGATACTTCCTTGTGAAATTTCTACATTGAAAGATGACTGTCTCAACCTTGGGATCAAAGCTAAGAAGGAAGAGGAAAAGTATTAATTTTACTAGTATGTATCAGATATATTCAAAGCAACCATCAATGATCAATACAGTGGTCTCTCCTTGATACAAACTTCAAGGAGAGTAAGCAGTACGCTAGCTTCTGTTTTACAAGGTAAGACCTTGTGCTAGTCAAATTTCAAAACTGAGAGATTTTAACTTTGTAACATCAAACCTTAACTTAAAACGATCAGTTGAATCACAATTCCTTTGTTTTAGAGTAGCAATAACCTGTAACTTTGATTTTGCAAGAATGATAGTAATGATTTTCTTCTCAGGTCAACTAAAGTAAAAATTAAAGTCATTGCCTGAGGGGTGAGGAGGGCTGTTTGCTTTTTCATTAATTAAAGAAACACCTCGCATCATCTTTCATAATCATACATCCGGTAAGCTTTTCGAATCATCCGGTAAGCTTTGCGATACAGAAAATAAACTAAAAAACAATATACGTACCTTGAAGAATCTGCAGATGCGATAAAATTAAGAAGTGATAAAACTTCATATCAAAACTTCATATCAAATGCTCATATCAAAACTTCATATCAAATGCTCATATTAAAAAGTATTTTAAATGTCCTACATCAGAATCAACATTTTGTTTCCTTTTACAATTGCTTTCAATGTTGATGTCGTCAAAACTGCTGAATATCTAATTAGTAGTTAATTAATTGCTTTTTTAAATGAAAGAAATTGTTGTTTAATTGCTCATCGTTGTAAATAAACAAAGAACACGCCTTAGATTTAAAATAAGTGACTCACAAAAAATGGTACTGTTTACGATAACAAAACAAAGGCATCAGTACTATTTTATTTGAGTCATGCTGTATAATAAAAACATTATAGTCAATTTAGTTTTCGAATCATGCAATAAGTGTAATACTATATTAGTCTGATTTGCATTCATTGCGAAACGAGTTGTCTTTACATTAACGTGTTTTTTCCGTGTTGTGTTAAGGTCTGCGAATCAGACTAGTACTATATTAGCGGTGCATATTGTTTTTTCCAAAGAAACTATAGGTACTAGGCTCCTGAAATTTACAAGATTGATAGATTAAATCAAAAGAAAATAGAATTAAGGAAGTAAATGTCCAAGAATAACGAGAATAACGATAAAGTGTAACTTTCGATTATTTGTGGTTCAAAAAACTTTTTGTAGTAATCACCAAAATTCTCAGATAAAGAAAATTACAATCATGGACAACGATTATGCAAGAGGATTTTTTTATATATTTATTTTATTTTTTTTCCTTTTTATGGAATTCTTCAATGCTTCTTCAATTTTAATCTATTTCCTCTTATCTCAAAGTTGAGACACTAAATCTAACTTTTCAACACTGAGAGAAGAGGAAAGGGAGAATGTCAAGGCATAGCTTTTATTAGATTTCTATTTCATAAATCATTTTCCTTGATTGTAGGTTGGATGCAGTATTTCATTTTCCTTTTTCATTTTCCTTCTTCACTTTTTATGTTTAGATCCACATCTTCAAAACACCAGTGTTCGAGCAATTTCAAAACGGAACGATATGTTGTAAAAATTCGTTCCGAACAAACAAATTGCATGTTGTCCTTGTTATGCACAAGGGTTGTTACGAAGCTGTTTACATTCTCTTTATAAACTCTTATATGCTCTCATAAACTTGCATCATGCACTTTATATAATGGGGACGTGATTGAATTATAGCAAGTTTTTATATAGAAAGGTAGTGCATTCTTGTTGGACATGGTTCTTCATTCGCAATTATCATGTCCTTGTGAGCAATTCAACAACAAATAGTTCACAAATAGCCAAAGTATCTGCCTGTCGTTTTCTTTTCCTGGTATTTAGTTTTTTACTTGCTTGAGCTCTAGTAAATAATTGCTTTCTAACTAAAAATTATGTCTGCCGTTGTGTTTTTCTCTTTCTCGCCATTTAGATTTAGACTTAGTTGAAGTCTTGTGGTTTAAGCTTATGTTGCTAGCGAAAGAGAGTTTAGTCTTATGAACTAGGTAGCTATGTAGAGGCGTCATTATAGACTTTTTCTAAACAAATATTTTAAAACATCATTAACCAAAAGTGGAACTCAGTGAAAATAAATTCTTAAAAAACATTAAATGCTCTTCTTTAGGCCGGTTGAGCGGGGAAAAAAAACAAGTATTTTCTGTATTCGCGGTTAGAAATGTTCATAGAATTCGTAAAATCTTAAATGAAATTATATTATGAATAAATGTAAAAATAAATTATATTATGAATAAATGTAGAAATATTATTAAATACTAGCTGCTAATGCAGCGTCGAAGGCTCCAAATGTGTACTGCTTACGCCATAAAAAAATCAATAAAGCGCTGCGCGTAATACCACGCGCCGCTACTGCGTCACATCCTTCGTTCAGCTTTCTATAAAAAGCAGCGCGACTTTGATTCGAAATTTGTTTGACGTCAATGGTCTTAAGTCATTGTATTGAATCCTTATTCGGCCTTTGAGATAAACACGGAGGTATAAAAATATAGAAAGTTGTACAAAAATTGTAGGATTAAGATAAAAGAAACCCTAACGGATTACTTTCTTCCTTGGTTGTATTTTGGGTTAAAAGAAGCTCCTCCAAAACGGATGGTATGTGTGACCAGTCTTAGTGGCCAACAGAAAATCTCTTACGGTATATTATATAGATTGAAAGTAAATCTCAAATTATATACATCTTTTAAATTCAAATTGAATCGATAAAACTGTTTTTCTAAAAACTAATTGTGAAAATTATTTAATAGATTTGATGCGCGACTGCATGGTATGAAATTAAGTTATAATTATATTTGGTGCTGGATATATATGCAAGAGTTAAATTTCCTTGGTATTTGAAGAATTTAATTTTGTTCGTCTTTAAAAATCATCCTCTAGTTTGTCATAATTTTAGCAAGTCCGGTAGTCTATATACAGGCATCAATCATTACTATTTTTGTAATAGTATCTTTTGTTCCTGGAACCTTTACAGAATGTCAATGAATGATTTTCACCTTGTGTAAGATTTTCTCTTTTGTTAACTTTGTCATAAATGACAATCATGGCATTCCGCAAGCTATAAACGCAGAATCTCTCTCGATTGCTAGCCGATTGTTCTTCATCGATTCGTTGTGTTTATCATTCTTTAAAACTACTTTTGGTCATATCAAATGATTGTTTTCGAAATTGTTTCAACTGGATCAGATTGCCACTAGACGAATTCAAATCAATTTCATTCACCGAATGTTGATCGTCCAGGCTGTAACCTAAAATTAGGGAAATGTCAATTTGTTAAGTTGAGGAATTGTATTTAAAAATAAATTAATTAATATATATATTTTTTTTATAATTAGCTGAAGACTTACGAAGATTGCAAAGAAATATTCACTACATACTGTTTTTTTTGTTCGTCTTCATTATTTTTAAGTCATTTCTACTCAGTGTAAGATTGGGTTGGCTTGATGTTGTTGTTGTAGGTTCATCTCCTTTCTCGTCAATATGGAACAACCTTTTCCATTCAGTACGAACATCTTGGTTTCTCAGTGTGTAAAACAAGAAGATGAAAAGACCTTGCAGAGAATTGAATATAGTGAACAGCCATTGGAAAGTATCTCTCAAATCACCAATAGCAAACAATGCAAATACCCAGGTTACACCAAGTAATGCGCTACAAGCGAATGCGATTCTTGCGTGTTGAGTTATTGATTTTTCTTTACCAGCCATCATTGATCCTTTAGATTTTGACAGTGATCTCATCACCATTACAAGGACAATGAAATTGATCAACAATATTGCAGCAACGGGCAGAAGAATACCAAAATAAAAGCTATTCCCATGCACAATACAGCTGAAACAAAATGACATCGATTAACACTTTGTTTGCGTTTATAAACCAATGTAAACATCTAGTATAGCATTTTTATTAATGAAAGATATTTGTAAAAGGATTTAAACAACTTACAATCGGTCATTCCCAAGACTGCCAGGTTTAACAGCTCCATTTACAACAACAATTACCAAAGGAACACCTATAGATAAACAAACAGTATTGAATTTCAACTTTTTAACCCAACTTTTACCATCTACTAAATGAATAAAAAATTTTATTAAATACAAAAAAAAATGGACATATGTACCCCAAGCTAACAGTGATGTTTTTGTGAAGAATTTTCCATCACTACCACCACGGAAGATCTTGACAAAATTTCTATACAAATTGACTGCTTCTACTAACATCCACATAAATGTTGTTAACATGAAGTAATGTAAAATTCCAGATACAACTTGGCAAGCCTCGTTTGACCCAACAGTTTCTCTTTCAACTCCGACCAGAAAAACAATTAGCAAGACCATTAATGAAAATGATAAAGACATCAAGATCTTTGGTGGAAGTTTCTGTCGAAGTTTTCTGAAATAACAAAGCAAAACATTTTAATCAAAACATTCACATCTTTAATCGCTATTCGCTACGGACAAATTTCCGATTATACTTAAAATTATCAACATCAAATTTTCAGAACCTCAACTATACACACTTTTATGTATCAAGTATCTTGCTTTAAATTTATGATATATCTTGAATAATCAGAATGAATTTTGGGTTCAATCAAATACTTACTTGAACATCATATAAGTAAGCAATGTCAAAGCTAATCCAGCTAATGATATTCCACAACCAATCCAAGTGATTATTTGAAGTCCTACTGGATTGTTACCAGTTTGTGAGACATCCAAGAGGATTGCAAAGTTGGTCAAATGGTTACATTCGCAAACGACATGGTCTTCAGATTCGCTCACTTTTTCACAGCCTCTCTCCATCCACATGCCACGGACGTTTGGAATTGATGTCTCTGAGGAAACAAGATGATAGAAATTTATAGTCTGATTCGCAAACCTTATTTCCATTTGTCCTTTTAAAAACTGTTTTCCCGTTCCCGTTCCCGTTCTTGTTCCCGTTCCCGTTCCCGTTCTCATTGCCAAAGGGAAAAGTGGAAACCACCTTTACACAACACGGTAAAAAACACGCTTCACAATATGAATGAAAATCAGACTAAGAAAAATAATGAGACTTACGAAATTCAGGATTCCAGAATGTGCAAAGAGTTTTATTGTGGTCATCTTCTTCTTCCTTTATGTTTTTTATTTTCTTGAATGTAAAGGATACTGGTCTTGAGAGGTTTGTGACTGGAGTTTTTCCAACAGTGATGGCTAAAACGTTACTCATAATACTGGATACTGGACTTTTTCCGACCTCTAAAGCTTTTATTTGGGTATTATCTTGGAACAAAGTGTCCTTTCTGAACAAAAAACTGAAAACGGTATTTGAAGAGTTTTGGAATGCATCAGAAGGTACTTGGAAAGTTGACAAAATGTTTTCCTTTTCTGATTTGGGCCCTTTGTTATTTCTCTCTTCTTTACCACTTTTTTTCTTGGCTTTGTAGATACCTACTCCTAGAGTTCCCTCCAGAGTTTCCATTCCTACGACCTGGATGTCCTTTGGTTCCAAGTATTTCACAACTAAAGCAATATTAGGTTTTTTTATTTGAATAGTTTTATTTGTCTTTTGAACTAAATATCCAAGTCTTAGTGCAATCACATCAAGACTTTTCAGTATAAGTTCCGATGTTTGTTTTCCGCGTTGAGCTTGTGCAACCACACGGCGATCTGAAGCTATTACAGTGCTGACGCATTGAAGAATGTTGATAGTAACCTGAAAAGCAACACCATTTAATTGTAGTTTAGATTATAGATATAGTGTTTGATGTCAATCCTTTACCGGGCACGGTATCCATATGGCAACTAATTAATAAGCCAATTATCTCGACAGGCTTACATTTTTGAGACTCGAGACTCAAGACTGAAAGTAGACAAATTTTATGTAAAAAAAAGTTGGTCTGATTGGTTGGTATTGTTGCGTTGCCGAGCAAACCAACTGTATGGTAATTTCTTTTTGCAAAAAGTGCATTTTGCATGCCCGTAAAGAGTTAAAATCAATCTCAATGTTAGTTTTTTACCTTCATCAAGTTGGGTAACATTTGGATCTCAATGTTATTTTTTTACCTTCATCAAGTTGGGTAACATTTGGAAGAAAATCAGATATGTTGAAATGCTATGCTGATGAAATCCAAGTCAATATCTCAAAACTAACCTTCTCAGCAGATTCGGTGTCATTTGGTTGAAATGCAGTTGGATTGGTTGAAATGTTGTGTAAAATGTTACTGATGTAAACTAAGTCTTGTCGTGTCGTAATCTTTTTTGGCTCGCTGACAATCTTAGACAGATTGGTTGTAACTTCTAATGGAGTCTGACAGTTTACAGATGTTGAGTCTGAGCAGAAGGTCACCTAGAATATTTCAAATAATTTACGAAATCTTAAACAGTTAGATCTCAATTGATAGTTTTAGCTCCCTATCAATAAGAAACTATTTCTGCCCTGAATTTGGAACAAACATATTTCGGCTATTAGGTCTCATCAATCAAATACGCTGCCGAGGTTGAAACTCTTATATACCCCTCTTTGGAAAGGTGGGCAGTCTATCAATTCAACCGGGATTGCTTGTGATTCAAACTGATTTAATACTATAAGAAAACTATAAAACGTGTTATATGTTGATGTGTTTAATTACCTGGCTTAAACTGATTAGATTGTTTGTTGTTTCTGTTCTTGCTGGGCAATCATTTGAATCCACTTCAGACCACGTGGGTCCATCTTTCATATTACCGACACATCGACGTTGGCTTATGGACGACTGACGATTCGGATAAGTACAATTATTGGTGCGTACAACAGAGACCAGAGATTCCGGAAATACTTCGACTCCTTTAAACGACTCTTCGCCAAACTCACTCCTTTCACAACAATCTAGAATTTAAAAAGAAATAAGGTATTCATAATTCATCAATTTGGTATGGGACAGTATAGAAAATAATTTTTTATTATCGTTTATATATGTTTTATATATTTTATATATGTCCCTTAGTTACTGTCCCTTAAAAAGAACTCGACAAAGAAATGCACCCCAGAAATTCACTCTAATGATAAGTTTCATGAGATCTTAGGGGTCAACATAATCACCATAACCGACAGGGATAGGGTTAAGATAAGTAAGGTAAGTACTCACCTAAGATTTTTACAGTCATTGATTTTACGTTTAAATCTGGTGACAGTTTTACACCTTTTCCAATGTTTTGAAATGTTGAACAACTTTTTATTCTCACATCATTCGATACATTTGTGTACAGCACTTGAGTGAGGGAAATGACACTCCCTTTTCTAAAAGATGGACACAAGAACAGCTACATCTACTTTTCTTTTTCCAAAGCAGGTAAATTCAAAATTTCCGGAATTTCAAAGCGAGTTTCAAAGGGTATTTTTAGAAGTTTTGATTAGGAATTTTAATGCTAGCCCAAAAAAATAACATTTCAAGATAGGGGAGTATAATTTTTACCTTTAGGCTTCTCTGTAAAAAAAATAATGTTGAACCAGAGCTCTACAGGTACAAGCCCACTTAAATGGATCCAACATTCCACCCAACATTGAATGATTATATTCACGTCACTCAAAATCGAAGACATTGCATTGTTTTTTGGGTGGCAAACTCGAAGAAAGCAATTATTCATGCCACTCTTTCTTCGAGTTTGCCACCCAAGAAACAATGCAATGTCTTCGATTTCGAGTGACGTGAATAT
>JAYRBV010070336.1:0-16488 GCA_036023255.1 Mitrocomella polydiademata
TGTTTGAACGAGACAAATATCACCGGATGTCTCGTTTTTTCAGACATTTTTAAGAGAGTTTTGACCAGTGACAACCTTTTGCCCGATAGACAACCTCTGAGGTATGAAAGTTAGAAACCACTTAAAGGTGGATTTTCACTAGTCCACTTTTGGACAAGACATGACAGGACAAAACAAGACGATCATTAACCAATCAAAATGGCAAGAACGGATTTTTAATTGTTCAAGCGAACCAATCAGAGTGTCCAAAGAGCAAAACAAGTGGAAATCATCTTTTAGTAATGTTTAGTTTATTGGGCAAAACAATATCGGACTAAAAGTGACGAAATTATTCGAAGGGGACTGAAATTTTGTCCGAAAAATAATCAGGTCCTTCCAAAGTTTTGTCTTATTGGGCAAAACAATATCGGAACTAAAGGGATGAAATTATTCGAAGGCGACTTTGATTTTGTCCAACAAATAATTATGTCCGACACAGGAAAACTTCTGTAAAAAAAAAGTGATGAAGATTTTGTACGATAAGTATTATAATTTTATAATGTCTCTTGGAAATCATCGCGTGCTTTAATTGTCCTCCTCCCTCAAATCTGTTTAAAAGCTGTTAAAATTCATCAAGAGCCGTTCACAACAGATAAGCCTGTATGGAAAATAATATTACTTAAAACAAATTTGTTTTGGTTGGCCTATTGCGAGGGATGGCTCATACAATATCTACAATTTGTAAACAAAGAAGTCTCATGGAGCAGGAACATACTTTCTCACACATTATTTCAAACATGATTTCTGCTAGAACACCCTAGTCTACCCGATATACCGTTTCGGACAGATTAGAACACCCAAGCAAGTGCGTGGGTGGGCTTTTCTGTGGCGGTTTACGGTACGCCTAGATTAATAAACAACTGCTGAGGGAATAATTTTAGATGATCCCTCTCGATCGGTACATTATCATAGAACAGCGGGGGGTAGGACACGAATCCCAATACTATATTCCATGAACGTTGGAATGGTGTCAAGAAGACGCTATGTGCCTGCCTGTTGTACAACGCAAGCAATGAAAAAAAGATTGATCGTGTCCGCCGACAAAGGGAAAAATGTGATTAGCTGCCATAGCAACAAAGTGAAAACACCTGGAATGCGAGCGCCCCAAATAAATAAATTCAATAAACGGTTGATAACAAAAACACGCTTTTGAAAAAAACAACACAACAAACATCTTCTGTAAAAGGTCGTAAATAATAATTAAATGGTTGACCGGCTTTTGGATTGTGATTGATTCCAAAGCCACTATATGCTACCGACCAATTATCCAGCCAGGCACGTCACGCGGTGTTCTCACGTTTTTCGAGTTCTGACGTGACACACCGTTACGAAATGAGTTCCACAAGACTTATTTCAGTTAATCACCTTTTAAGTGTTTTTCTCATTATCAAAATACTGTAGGACTTTTTTTTTTTTAATTCTTATCAGCAGCAAAAAAATAAAACCAAAATTCACTACATCCTTCCTAATTATGCTAAGGAGTTCTTCACAAGAGCTCGATTCATTCATGAACTCAGTATTGTAGAGAGATAAGATTTATCTCACCTCGCCTTGTTTAGTGCGTAAACGTTTAAAATTATTAGCAAATCTTTGTTTTATCTTTTTTAGAGGCGGTAGAAATATCCCAGTCAACTTTATTTATATTCACAGGAAAGAAAATTGGTAAAGTAGTGGTTTAAATTCGCGGTTTTTGCTAAAATCCGCGAAATTGAATTCCCGCGAAATTTTCCACAATTAACATTAAAACGACGTATAAAACGACACCACAGACTACAGAGGGGAAACTGATCACAAACATCCCTAACCTTTCCGCTTTCGGGGACACCTTCCGCCAACTCAGGGTCACCCAGAATGACGTAATCATCTGTCAAGTCAAGTGAATTTTTGTTGCCATCATCTTCGGAAACACAAAGTCTGGTCTGCTGGCGTCCTTCGCTGCAACTGTCGCTGTCCGTAGTCAGATTGGGGTCGAAAAACGTCGGGAGCTGAACCTTCCGCGACGGGTGCGGGCTTTGCTCAATGGTTTTATTTTGATCGAATACATCATCATCGCCGCCACTTTCAGTTTTCAAGTTTCCGTTCGCCCTCTTCTTCAAACTGTTGCGTTTCATACTCCCCTTTTTCGAGGTGTGCGTGACGGAATTCAGTTTACGGAATTTATCGTTTTCGATCGTCACTACTGTCGTGCCCGTGACGCCACCGTCCTCGCGTTGTTGTTGTTGACTCACCTGAGCATCTGATCCCACCTCGTCAATGGGCGGTTGAGGAGAATAGCGAACTGTTTTAGGTGACAAGTGCACGCCGAGCGCCGTATCATCTATACTCATACTCTTTTTATACCCTGAGTCTGTTGACATTGAGCGTATGGAATGGTTGCTATGCCCCCAAAACTTTTTACTAATCAAGTCAAAGAATCGAGACTTGCCACCACCGGATTTCGAACTTGAAGAGGTCTCTATAAGTGAACTCGGGCGTTTCTTTTCGGGTATATTGTTATTTTCCGAAACGGATGAAGTTCTACCCGAATCATCTTCCGTTTTGCAAATCTCTTCAAATTTACTAGCGCGTTGGTTTATAACAACCTGGTTGACACTCCCGGTACGCTGACATACCCGGACAGAGCCGCCGTTTTGCGTGTTTCTCCGTACTCCGGATTGTTTAGAGTCTTTGGTAACTTCATCGTACGAGGGTGGCGGAGTAGTAGATTCGGTCGTTGTCGCGGACGTATCATCCTTCTGGTCAATTGTGTCGCTTTTCTTCAGTTCTCTTTGTTTCTCTTCGAAACTCGGACTAAATGAATATCGCACTTTACGGGTTCCGTCTTTGTTGATGTGGATGGGCGGGGGTGGTGCTTTCAGCTTATCATTACCACCGCCCTCCTGCTTGTCTTTTCTAGAGGAGACATAGCCTCTCGAGTCAACACTAAAGTCCGTTTCATCGTTCGCCGTCCCACTGTCTACCGATTCTCGTCTACTTATATTATCGAGTGATGGAATACCTGTCGGCGTAGCTACGTTTAAAACGCGCGGAACGTCACCGACGAGCGTGCGGTAAAGTCCGGTAGACGAGTTCACCAGTGCCTTGTCGGAGATCGAAAAGTCGGACTGGAATTTTGGTTTGGGGTGATCTGTATACAGAACTATAGTCTCTTTGCCTTCGACGGCAGTGTTAAGGGCGACATAGCTGTAGCTAACCTCATCGCCGGTCAGTAATTTACCCTTCATTTGGACAAGTCGAGCATCTTCACTCGCGATGGACGAATCGGAGTCCAAACTCATGTTCGCGACACCTGACCTCCGACGTTTCGAACAGTCTTTCGGATGCAGCAGTGCCCGCCGCGGTCTCAGAGCGGGCGAAGTGGAAGACGATCCGGGAAGGTGTAGCCCGGGCAATGAACGCCAGATACTAGGGCTGGACACCGGACTAGGCGCCTGATCGCTTTCGACGGAGCTGCTACTTGATTTGCGCGAGGGAACGGAAGAGTCCACCATAGAGTTCGATAAAGAGCTCTTCTGTTGCGAGTCTGCGTCATCACCCAGACCGACAGCGATTCTGAGGCCGTCCGCCAAATCAGTCGGCATATTCATCACCATGGGGACAAGAGCCGATGCAAACATGTTATGCGTAGTGCTTGACAATTGATCGGATATGGCGCTTTTTTGCGTGAGAGTGTTTGTAATGCGTGTTTGAGCGTCGTTGTACTGCATCAATACCATTTGCGATAAGTATGGGTTAAAGGCGCCTGCGCCTATCGTGGTGTCCATAGCGGAGTACAGTGCAGACTCCGACACAGGATGTTTCTGGAACGAGTGTAGAACGTCCATATCGAAATTCTCGGTATTGTCCACTTTCGATAAAACCGAAGTCTTTTTCCTGAGTTCCTCATGGCCACCGTTGCCTAGTAACGAAAACATGGATCGCTTGCGTAGAATGGCTTTCTTGAACGATTCGCGCTTCGACAGATTCGGCGTGGATTTGGTTGAATGTAAGCTTTCAAGACTTGCAGCGCTGTTGCGTCGAGAAGTATTCTTGAGGGTTGCTGAAGTATGGAAATTATAAGAGGGTAAAAATTAACTCTTTTACAAAAAAAAACAACGACATATTTTAGATTTGTCTGGAAAATCGAGACAATTATACCTCGTTCTTTTAAGCGTTAAAGTGAGTTTCAAACCGACAGAAAAACTGCCTCTAAACGAGGAATGTCCACATGGTTTAGAGAAAACGTGAGTGGGTTAATAAATTCACTGTATAGCACAGAAAACACAGGGAAATTTTGTATGGAAAGACCACGCGTTTCCTCCTGCTTATTTATTTTTCTTGTTGTATTCCCCCTCTTTGGTTTTATGCAAATGTTCATGTATACTGATGATAAAAAGAGTATCAAAAACGAACTTACCTTCAAGAAGAGGGTGCAGTGTGAAGATCCTACGGTAATCCTGTGCCTTTTCCGCGTCACCACTCGCAATCACCGCCGCGATCTCCGCTTCTTCCGCGAGTTTGCGCGCGGCTAGGCCGCGCGTGATAGCCAGCTTGGTTTTCCTGCTCGCCTTTTCAGCCGCGTCAATTGCGTCCAGCACGGAACGCTTTATCTTCTTCTTGACCATGGGTAGTTTAAGGTTCTTACGGCGCGTCATCAATATCAAGTTATCGTTGTACCATTTCCCGCCGCTCTTCTCACCCACGTGATCGATAAACAAACCGTAACCATGGCGAAGATTCTCCTTCCAGAGTCCAATGAATTTGGAGCCATCTTCGTAGAAACAAATGCCAGGTCCGTGACGCAAGTCTCCGTCCCAAGCCCCTTTGTAGAGCTCGTTACGTCGTGGGTCCGGCGGTGCAGACGGGGCGGCCTTCTTAAAGTTGTTCATCACCATTTGAAAGACACTGACCCGTTCTCTGAATAAGAAATAAATACAATTTTCTTAATATAACACGAATTACAATAAACGCAACCTAAATAAACGTAATAAACGTACCTCTCTGTATGCATTATAATAAAAGAACGAGAATTAAGTAAAATGTAAAGACAATCGAGGACGGAATGTTTTTAACACCATGACGAAGTAAATTCCGTTAACTATAAAAGGAAACTGTTTCTTATTAAGGAGAGAAAATAACTGAAATAATTAACACAATTCACAGTCTCGCACAAAGGGTCACAATGTTTGACCCTAAGAGGGTCACAATATTTGACCCTAAGAAAGACGAAAACTAAAGTTTTCTTCAGCGAAGATTACACTCAAATGTAAAGAAAACATGTGCAACAAATATTATAACATTCAGGATTTTTCCGTATTAACGATTTGAAGTATTTTATGACGGCCTCCCCTTTAAGATGCAGATCATAGCCAGAAAAAGGCATTATGTTAAATCTAAATACCATGACGTGGGCTAGAAGATTTGCAATATAATACAAATTCGAGGAAAAGAGGTATTGATGAGAATCGGAGCCATGAGAAAATATCACTATGTTACATCTAAATTAAAGCTGTTTTTTTTGTTTATTTTGTTATTCATTACGCTGTTTAGCTACCACAATGGAGTTAGAATAGAAGCTTTACATATACATATTCGAGATCAGGGAAAAAAGCATTTACCTTACAAAGACGGGGTAATCCCCATGAGAAAATATCACTATGCTACATTTGAATTAACGCTGAATTCTTTGTTTATCTCGTTATTCATTACGTTGCTAAGCTACCATATTGTGGGTTAGTTAGTTAAAAGCTTTTATCTGTGCTACAAAGTAAGGAATAGTGATAACTGAGTGATTTAAAATGGTAATTTTGTTACTAACTCCAAGGGTTTAATTAACCACACTTAAAACCCAGACTGACATCTGACACAAATTATTTGACACAATGATGACAAAGAAATAAGCAAACATTCTAAAGGTGGTGTATAAAAGCATCCCGGTAATAATTGTGAGCAGCTTTAATTTTTATTATGGTCTGTAGTTTGCACAAACAATGGTCTGTAGTTTACACAAACAATGGTCTGTAGTTTACATAAACAATGGAACGTTTATGAAAAATAAATCTGTTACAGCAGAAAAACCAGGTTTCTTGAAAATATTTTTTCTTCTACTAACTAAACTCACATGGCCTTCACTTCCCCTCTTCAATAATTGATGGATATAGTTTTCTTTTTATAGAAATGGAAAAAATAAAATAAAATAAAACAAAAAAACAACACCCACTTTAAATTAAAAAGAAACTGATCATCATAATTATCATCATCGGTTTATTAATATACTAGCTAGGGAGGAGAGATCGAAAACACTGTCAGACATCACACATTCTTAGGTGATTGTAGATAAATAGAATCCTCTTGTAAGTGGAAAAGATCCCCCTGATAGAATATACTTAATAATTTTTTTGTCCTGGTGGCAAAAAAAAAGACAAGGGTCAAACCAAACAGAAAATCCAAATTTGGAGGAAATTTTAATATATTATTGATAAAAGTATTTTTCTAAAAACAAAGAAAAAATTGTAAGTTGCCAATGAAAACATTCCTTTATCCTATAGCACTCTATTTTATCATTGTCGAATTGAAAATTGCCATTGACTTTCCTAGTAAAAATATGAAGCAGCAAAGAGTCAGAGAATTTTCTATAGAAGAACTGATGTTCTAAATCGACAAATGAACTATGTATATGACAATAGGGGCAGCCCTAAGGCACTAAAAATAAATTATCAAGTTTAGAAAACATTTGAAATTTACTTAATTTTGGGAATTGGAATATGCTTTTGATTGGTGAAAATGTTTTAAGAAAGTTGTTGTGTTTTTTTCTGTGCCTTACTTAGTATATTTGTTAGTACTAACCACAGTAAAGTACTAAACCTAAATATAATTTCTTACACACTTCTGAATCTAAAGTATTTGAAATTGTAAAAAGAGAACTGACACTCATATGACTCTCTAATAAAGACTCAAAAAAAAAAAAAAATTGTTGAATCACTTCAAAATAACAACAAGAACTGAAGAGGCTAGCTAGTCAAAAATTGACAAAATACTTCAAGGACTCTTTAAAGGCAAAAATAAAATGAATTGATACTCATTGCTTTGTGAATCACCAATTTTTTAAGCTTCAACCTTTTATCAAAAATTTCCCCCACGTGATAAATAAAAATTTATGACATTTATTAACACTTGACTTGTTAACTTATCCGGGAAAAATTACAGGGAGTAAAGTAAAGTATTCATCTCTTACCTAGGCTTACACAAAGCAAGTCTGTTTGGATCTGCAACTTCATTGGTCAGTTTACCAGTGACTAGATCTATAGTTGACTGATGGTTCAACTTAGTAGGAACAGAAAATGTTTTCTTTAGCGGTTTCTCTTCTAGGTCGGAAGACCCAGATAAGGTCGCACCTCGGCTGCTTCTTGGACTACCATTTTGCATCAAAATCTGACGTATTGAAATAGCACCATCTTGAAGTCTGTCTAAATCAGCGAAGCCCCTGATTCCGTAACCATGACGACAACCCTCCTTCCAGTGACCAGCATAAAAACCTACCAGAGAAAGTGGTGTTAAAAATATCTCCTATTTCAATTATGTCAGTTTATCTTTTATCTTTTGAGGGAAAAGAAAAACTAAACCCAAAAAATATGAACAAATTTTTTGAAAGACTATGAACTCAAATAATCATTTCAACTCTTTTATGGTTTATCCTTTATCTTTTAGAAAAATTAATCAATTTTAAACACACTCACTTACACCAGATTTATCAATGAGAAAAAAAACAAACTGGTTTCCTCCTAAAGGAAATCCCAAATAGATGTTACAAAAAAAATAGGCACATTAAAATTAGAGTTCTCTTTAAGTTGTAAAATATCACAATTGAGATAATTATAAACATAACAATTATAAATGATTATGGGGGGTCATTGGTATTTAGTAGCTTACTTATTGACAACAGTATAAATGCTATTAGAGAACCTAACATTTAACAACTCAATATCAATCTTTACTATAACAATTGACAAGCAAGGCTTGTTTAAAGCTTTTGTGAAACGATTTATACTTTTTAAACATGACATTGACATGAAACATTTTTCAAGAAATCATATATAAAAGTTTTACTCTGAGAAATTAATTTTTTTTTGTTTCCCTGAATAATATTTATTTGGATTTTGCTTTCACCTTTTTTGAAATAAAGGGTACTGAATGTTATTGATAATATATTATGTCTATGAAGAAAGTATTGCCCAGCTTTGAAGAAAAAAGCTTTTTCAATTGTCAAAAGATCCACAAAGATTGTTTGGAAATCAACCCGCATACTATTATTCATTTTACTGTACATGACAACATCTAATCAGAGTCAAAACCTATATGTTATGTGGTGGAGTAGTTTTGAAAAATCTATTGCAATGGTTTCTATAAATAACAACGGTTTAAAAAAAAGAAGGAATAAAGGCATTTAAGAGAAAGCAAGCGTAGTAAGGGGAGAAAAAATCTGTCATGAGATAAAATTTGGAATGGAAAGAAGGAAGCAATAAGAACATAAACAACAAAATACTAAAATCTAAATGTTTTTTAAACGTTCACACGCTCTTTCAAGGGAATTAGAATAGGGTGATTTTATAAAAAACAGTATTAAACCCATACATGTGTTTACAAAACAAGATCAAATCCTATTCTATACACAAGTGTCCTAAACTTTGATTTCTAGCTGTTTCACAATTTTTGTGGTGGATTTTTGATTCATAATAGAAGATTACCCCTAGTGTAATCCATTAGCAAATGAAATTCTTGGCTTCACACTGTTGTTTAAATAAATGATTACACGTTTAAGAAGTGTTTATTATAATTTCACAAGAAAAGATGTTTTTTTTAATGTGCTCAATAATAGGAGGCTTTCTTAACGACAGACATATTTTTACAAAACACTGGGTTAATATCATCATCCTCTTGTAACAGTCAAATTGACAAATTAGCACATCAATTATACTATACTATTAACTAAAAACTGTGAGTTTTATTACCAATTCACATGTTTCAAACAAATGTCTGACTATAACATATATGTGATGTGATGTGTAGTATACATGTTATCTGAGTATTTGGTACAGCACACATCCAACACTCAAGAAGTGTTATTGAGCAAAAACCTTTTTGAGCTAAAAATGCGCACTTACTAGTGAGAATACATTTTCTCATTATTTTTAAAGTATTATCAAAACAGCAAATAACAAAAGCTTTCAGCATTTTTTGAATGTGTGATAAAGATTTGTAACTGTATAGATATAATAAAATCAAAGATTTTAGAAATTGTGTTGTGAAAAAAAAAAATTATGTTATAAAGGATTTGTTAAGTTCAATCATGAAAACCTGTGATTGCATTTTTTAAGAGTGGTGTCATCATTTTAAATGGTGGTTAATCAGGAAAAAAAAAAAAAAAATCTGTTAAAAGAATTTGGGTCAATTATATGCAGACAAACTTCATGATTAGTTATGCGATAGTTAATAAAAAAATTAAATCAAAAGACAACATTGTGACCATCTGATGAAAGTCTTCTGTCATACAGCTGAGCTTACTGCAGTAAACTGTCCTTAAAATACTAGACTTCAAACTCAAGTAGACAAGCTGCTTAACAATATATATCAATCAGAATGAATTTCATTTTCAATTTTTTTTCAGTGGAACTTTTTCCCGAAATAGAGCCCCTTGAGATTTATATAATAGGATGATGCAGATATAATTGGATAAATAAACTTTTGTGATATATATTATATGTTATACTGCACTATAAAGAACTCATCTTTCTGCGTACTAGAATAACAACTCACTCATCTCTTAGAGACAAAAGAAAGGCTTCATACCAAGCAAGTTCTATCTCATTCTTTAAAACAATGTTAACATATAATATAAACATGAAAAACTTGTTTATTTGTGACATGTTTGGAAAAATAAGGTAGGTAGGTAGCTTACTGAATAATAGGAGTAGCATGTTATAATATATTTTAAAACTACATATAGCTTGAATGATTCAAAAATTTTCTTACCACCCTCTTTATAAATCTCAACACCGTGACCATCTTGTAAACCATTCTTCCACGTTCCTTCAAAGCAAGGTCTTTTATTTTTCCCTGTTTTGATAACACCACTGCCATGTTTCAGTCCACACATCCATTCACCACTGTAGTCTAACTGACCGAAAACCTCTTTACCAAAGCCTTGTCGTTGTCCTTCTTTCCACTGTCCTTTGTAGTGGGTATCATTGGGCCATGTGTAGACTCCAGAAACCTCTACTCCATTCTCCCATAAACCTTCAAACTTTCCAAGATTTTCTGGTCCAGTACAGACACCAAAGCCACTAGCCTCGCCGTCGTGCCATTCTCCTACATAAAAGCCACCATCGTCAAATTCAAATTTTCCTCCACTCATCCCAAAAGTCTATCTAATGTCAAAACATTTGAGTGTCAATTAAAATATGAACACACTACAACCACAGTGCATGTGTTACTTGATAAAAACAAAAAAAAGTTTTGCTCAATATTTACGAAATCGTGCTGTTTGCTGTTACATCTTGGAGTGAATGATAACAAATTGTTTTGATTGAATATATGTACGGTGAATTCAACCGATGACCTTTGTCCACACTTTTGTTGTTGTAAATAGTTTAAAATTACGGACCAGAAAGTAAAAGCACAGCAGGTTTTTTTTTTTCGTGTGTTTTTATATGAGGAGGGGGAAAAAGAAAGATCTTTTCTATGGAAATTAGAAGATAAAAGAAGTTCGCAAGCAAGCGACAGTGTCTGGCTTCTTATCCCACTCTATTCTCAGTTGCAAATCAATTCAATGTTTCAAAAACGAGGAAAGAAAGATAACCTAAAAGTAACTATATAATATATACATTATTTGTAAAAAAACAACGAAGGTTTTCCATTTTTTGTATATGTTTCGACATAGCTTATGTCATCATCTTCAGCTTAAGAATGATACATTTTACGTGTCAATATATATCGACTACAATTCTCTAGACGATAATAATAAAATTGAAAATCCGTGTAACAATATTATACATTCCAACGATTTGCTAGCCTGTACCAGACCTTCCGGCACGTGCGGTATGGAATTTTTTATTCCTCCCCGAACGGTATGAAACCAGGCGCGTATCTGGGGTGTCTGCGCGTCTGCTGTAGCAGACACCAATTTCAGTTAATTTCAGTCAATTTCAGTTACTTTCGAATTCGATGTGCTGCTTCGCAGACGCCTCTTTTTCCTGTAGATACGCGTCTGGAAACCCAGAAAGTTGAGTGTTTTGGCCCAAGAAAACGCTCTAACCGTAACAGACCATACCGTTCGGGGAGGAATAAAAAATTCCATACCGCACGGGCGGTCTGGTACAGGCTAACAATTTGCGCAACAAACTTACAAACTCTAAACTACACCCCACCCAGAATCTCTTCTACCTCACTTTTTGGTCCGATCTGAATATCAGGAAATTGTTTTGACGTGTTCGTGCGGTCGCGCGGCACCCCCGGTCAGCAGTAGCCAAACGATGCGTAACAAACACCACGCTTATATAAGAGCAGATACAATATACGATGCGGTGTTTCCCATACAAAATATTCCTAGTATATCTCAAAAACATAGGTTGGCCCTACAACATGTACGTTTCGCCGAGGGTCACTTGACGAATGCCGAAGGTGTAAATGAAACGTTTCTGAATTATAAAGTTTCCTTGAATGCCCCGCCCTAAAAAACGACCGACGCCACAATTTGTCTACTCTTAAAGTATAGTCTAGCCTCTCTGCTGAGGAGTGTAATTGACAATGAAAAGGTAATAATCATAACAAAAAGACTCTCCATCTGATGTATGCGACTATATGTGACTATTTACGTCCTAAACACCACACCGCTGGCAAACAGTTCTTTATCATTATACAAGTGCTACCCAGGGTTATTCAAAATCTAATTTTCAACAGGGCTTGTATCGTTCATATACACACTTTTATTTAATACTTTTTTTAAATAAACTGATGTAAATTTTCACTGTGATTCGATAAAAAATGGGTAAACAATTGGCAGACCTTTACAAAGGATTGATGAAGTCATTGTACTACGTATAAGAAAAATTATTGCTTAAGTCATTGGACTACGTGTAAGAAAAATAATTGCTTAAGTCATTGGACTACCTATAAGAAAAGGATTGATGAAGTCATTGGACTACCTATAAGAAAAAGAACAGTTTTGGGTGTGGGCCATTATTTCAACAAAGTTCAAAAGAAAGTTTACATAAGGTAAAGTTACATAATTGAATTACATTGCTGATCTGATGTAACTTTTATACAAAAGGATACTGTATATATATTTAAAGTCGTTTTTTTATGTTTGAGCGCATTTAATTTGGCAAGTTTTGTATCTTGATAAATTGATATGATATAGTATGTCAGGTATTGCTGATAAGAAAAATTGAAAATTATCCTTTCCTTTGAACTAAAAAGATAAAATACTCGAAAATCTTATGTTTTGTATATTGACACGACAGGCAGAATGCACATTACTGTAACAAACTAACAAAATGATAAAAAAAAATCGAAATCAAAGAAAATGACCTCTAATAGCGTTTCATTAAATTAGAAAAGTCTCTTAAATGTGTTTGTAAAATCGAGGCAAATTTCATTAAATGCCTCGTTCTTATATCTATTTCGTGAGGTTTTGACAAGTGAACATAAATTAAAACTCATACACACGGTCAGACGATATACATACCAATTCGGCCAAAAAATTCAAAAGTTTTTTTTAAAATAGGCAACAATATAATACAGATACAAAATTTCAAAGTAGTATTGATGAAAGCCCCTTTGTGGGGGGTCTAGTTTTTACCGGACGTAAAATGTAGAAAACGGGGGTCCATCTGCTCACACCCACCATTTCGTTTGATAATCAAGGAGAAAATCGAAAATTAAAAGGAATCCTTTTCGGGTCCTTTACCCCTCGTGAAACGAAATCTGTTGGATCCCAGCCGCCGAAAAACCCACTAAATAAACTCTGCTTCGGGTGGAGTTTGGATTTTCTATAACAATTCCGTTCATACATCCTTGTTTCAACAGCGAACACTCTTCTACAAAGTGGGTTGTTGATGAAATTGCCTACTGAGATGGGAAATTTTGCATGTGAAAATGAGTCGCGCATTGATTTATGGAAAACTGTAAATAAATGTAATTCCTATTTACAGAAGATTAGCATTCTCTATTTAAATCTGTGATTTTGCTTCATTTTCTATATTCAACGCGGTGCAAATCCCCCGCGCTCTTGACCTCTTTCGCATTATAAATTTCCTTACGTACCAAAGCACAAAGCTTGTTTACAAATAACAGACAAGGGATTTTTCCGGAAAGTTGTTTTTATACTTTCCCCAGGGATGTGATCTTCTAAAACATACATTTCCCCAGGAGTATGAGCTTCTAGAACAACACTTTCCCCAGGGATGGATGTGAGCTTTTAGAACAACATTTTCCTAGGGATGTGATCTTCTAGAACAACATTCTCCCCCGGGATGTGATCTTCTAGAACAACATTTTCTCCAGGGATGTGATCTTCTAGAACAACATTTCCCCTCGGGATGTGAGCTTCTAGAACACATTTTCCTAGGGATGTGAGCTTCTAGAACACATTTTCCTAGGGATGTGAGCTAGATATAAAATCACACCCCAATTTCTCGTTGTTCTTAATCTTGATCCCAGGGAATTTTCTCCTTTCGCGCTTTTTTTATTCAAATTTGATGGTGTAAAAGGCCATGGGATCGAGGGTGTACAAACAAGGTCGTCGTGTACAAACAGGCCGTTGTTTAGACGCATTTGATGAAAATTGTCACGATTTTTCAAACAAATTTAAGAGACTTTTCTATAGAAGAACGGGCGTGGTCTCGCGAACAAAATACCAATACATCCTTGTTCAACATGACACCCAAAAACTTATACTCCATGTTTTCATGAAACAGACAAAAGAGTACAGGAAAATTATTTTTGCCAACTTGAAAACTATTTGTTTTGAATGTGTAAGGACACTTTACCACCGTATGGTTTTTTCACGAAGTACCCTGGAGGGTAGCCTGTTCACACGACTCAACTTTTAAGTGCCGTAAAGTAGTAATTTACGGGGAAAATTTGAATCTGCGTAGAGACTACCTGGAGGGGAATTGCAATTTTTTTTCCTGTGGAGATCAATAAATATCAAAAAAAGCGTCTAGGCCCATGCATACGGTATAGCATTAATAAAAATGCACCAAACAAATGCACCAAACAGTCTTTTACTCACTCGAATTCCCGTTCGGTTTTCTTGTATATTTTACAGGCCACAATTAACCTTCTAAGAACCCTATTTCCGCCGTTAGATCGGTTAGCTAGGAAATAGAGGGAGGGGCTGTCATCGTGATATACTATTGAACATGGGTCTGTACCTGTTTCATAGTGGCCTCTTAATAAATAAACTAAGTTAAAGTTCCAAAAACTTCCAGGAATATATCAATAAATTTATTACCTGTTCAAGCGAGAAAGGAAAGCTGCCCAATTTTTCGTTGCGGTTCAAACATTAGTTTCTTGTTTTTAACTTCTCAAAAATGTACTCATTATATTAAAAGTAAGACTGCGGCTAGATAGACATCAACCAATTGTCTCAAACTAAATCCAGGGTGTTAACTAACGTATATTGTCCGTTTAGTAGTGATGGATGAAGCACTTGGAAAATCTTTACGAGATTTTTCGAATTTTTAAAATGATTTTATGATTTTTTTTTGCGATTTTAGATTTTTTGTTGATTGTTTTCTTTAAAATCTTGTATGTTGTAAATCTAACCTATATTTCAACGTTTGTAACACATCAAAACTGATAATTTTAAATTTTTTAAACCCCCCTGCTCAATTTTGCCTCGCTGCGCTCGAATCATCAATTTCCAATTACAACATAACGGACACAGGATTTTTTTTCTAACTAACACCCTGAAATTACTTATAGTCAATAGTGATCGAAAACAAGGCGGTAGACTTTTCTGTGTGGGAGTCCCCTATTTTCCCTTATCTTATCTTATCGAGCCATTCTTTTACAGTGTAGATAGAGTTTATTATGAATATTTGCATTGGTTCGGTTTGGTAGGTAGACCCGTCTCATGATTCTTCTTACTCAAAATAATCGTGAAGAAAGTGATCTTATCTTTTTCTACTGATGTGTGGGGGGTGTGTAGAAGTTATAGACAGGTATCCTGGCTATTCATAGGTCGAAAGAAGTAAATTTATGTGGTATAACTTAGATATGAATTTCACAATTTAAAACATCGCGCCCGTACATTTTACGACATACTTCTCCGACACAACAATAAATATCACGCGTATAACGACGACGAGGAAAACTTTTGCGGTTAAATTTGTGGTTTATAAATTCACGCCGTAAAACTTTTTTATGGTCGAGTCCGCGACAAACCACAATACTACACTGATACTACTGATTATCAAGCTTTTAAGATTTGAAATTTGATCTTTTTCTTTATTCTGGCAAACTCTGGTGAAACAACGCTTTAATTTCTTCATCCATTTCAAAATTTGTTAGCAGAATTCATTTGGGAAGGCCTGATATCCAGGCTACACCGCCGCCATTGGGAATAATAGCTGAGAGGTCATTTTACACATTACGTACCCGCAAAAATTTTCGAAGGTCAGAATTGCAAAATCAAATACCATTATGATGGAAGGTCTGATACGCCGACAATGATGCAGAAAGAGAAAAAGCTACAAAAACATGTAAACACATGACCTATAAATAAAAGCGTGGGAAAGATAACAAGCTTAACCTTTGAGTTTTTTGTTACATGTTGGTGTTTACAATAAGACTGCAAAATCCTTCTAGTAGATGCTTGTTGTTTGTATTACTTATTACAGCAAAGTATTCTCTCATCACTTTTCTTATCTCACATAAACAAGAAAAGTACAGGGAAGTTTGACCACGCCCGTTGTTATGATAACGGTCAAACGATTAGTAAACAGAATGATGACGTCACTCTTATTAATACATCAACAAACGATTTGCACGCACAAAAATACATCAGATCTAGCACCGAAATGCTAACAGGTTTGATGACGTATTTTACGGACCAGAAAATGTTAATCTCGATATAGATCTACGATAGATAAAGTCTCTGGTCGATGGCGCAAAATTTTGTTGTACAGTCTGGTTCACAGAAAATACTGTTCTACATAATGGTGTTCCAAAAGAAGAGTCACTAAAACACATTAGAGAGATTAATAGTAGGAATCTATGTATAAACGGTATTTCAGGAAATGTCTATTGTAACTTTGATTGGAATCCAAGTAATACTTCTATTTTATTATTTTCTCAAAAAATGTCTTGAATTCGCATTAGGCAATGAAATCCAATACACCAATCCGGGGTTTCTCTCCGCCATCATGATTACGCGTTATTTGGAGATTGGACGCTAACTTGGCATGG
>JAYRBV010070447.1:0-16484 GCA_036023255.1 Mitrocomella polydiademata
GTTATTCCTGTATAAATTTAACAAACTGCTGGGATAGGCCTGAAAATTTCTGATTTTTTGATAACTCTCTTCCTTTATTCAGCTTCAACCTACTTCAAGTTGGGGGGGACCTATTAGAAAAAATTATTTCTGGGAGAGAACTCTTTTTAGAGGAGACTGCCTTAGACATCATGTTCTATAGCAAATATAATACATAACTGCAACTATTGTCTGGTCAATCTTATAGATCGTAGCTATTAATAATAAGTGGTATCCTAGCAGGAGACGTTTTTAGCTAGTGTCAGTGGTGTTATCTCCTTTAAAAACCAGTTGTCGTTAAAAAGAAACTTATTTTTATGAAAAGATATCGCCCTCTATAGGAAATCTTTTGGCATATATATTTAGTATATAATTATTATATTTGGTAAATTGCAATAATAAAATTATTGTTGCAAAGAAACAAACTTTATACAATTTTGTTCTTACGTAGAAAGAAGCACCTCTAACGATTTCGTTTCATTTGATTAATTCAAGTTCTGTTCTGTGCTTGGACCAAAAAACATATTCACAAGTAATCTTGTCTCAGATAGACAGACTTGAAGTTATAGGTTTTACTGTACATAATAAAATGTATTCCACAAAATACACAATTGGAAAATTAAACTTTTGCAAATATTATAATTACTGATAAGAAATAAAAAGTATAAGAAATATTGTGGATTACCACAGTTAGTGCGAAGAGACCAAAAACTACTCTCTCTCTTTTTTCAGTGGTAGCAATCAAGAAAATCATCTTAGACAAATTGAGACACGCATAAAGGAGAAAAAATATATTAAATACATGTTTTAAACTGGGATAGAGGAAATATATTTCTGTTTTGATCCATCTGATTAGATTATTAACTATATAAATTAAAATGCTTCTTTTATTAGTTATTTTTTAACTTTAGGTTAACAAAAGGTTTTAAAACGTTTAAAAACGATTTCTTTGGCTTTTGCCCCCCCAGCTTTGCAAATGTTTGTCAAAATATTGTTGAAATGGTTCAAAGTTGCAGTGAGTTTCAATTGAAAGCTTGCTTCCTAATTAATTTGAAAATAGATCACAGAATGTACAAGATAAATTTTTAAGACGGGCTTTTATAGGCACAGCATGCTTATGGCTTTGGTGTTTATGAGTAGATATAAAATGTTTTAAGGACATATAAATCATGCACGAGCTCACTGAAGAAGAGCTTGACACAATTTGTGAGTTTTTATAGAGATAATATATATTATATGTTTCAGATAGACATTACATTAGTAGACATTTTGTGAAGAGCAAGTTATTTTGTTATGATGCTTATGAGTCTTCTTGTATTGGTAGAATTGTGTACTTGTTTTATTTTTAGTTTAATTCATTTGTTTTTTTCTATTATAGATCAAGCAACTGATGCCTTAACTCACAATCTGCAAGGTAAAGAAAAGCCTCATTTCTCGTTTTTTTATTACTGTCAAGAGTTTTCAATTAGTTGATCTCTTAAAAACGTTTTCTCGCATTAAGAATTGCTCTCTATCTACTTTACTAACTAGAAAGCCATTTACTTAAAAATGAGTTTCGTAAATACAATGAGCTGTTCTACCACCATTCTAGACTAGAATGCACAATATCATTGCTTTATTTTATGGTGATTATCATTCTCCAAGAAGAAACTATATAGATCCCCTAATTTAAACTATATTTCTCATCTGACAAGCCACATTCCGAATTAGTCATAAAGTAGATACTAATGACTTATAAACCATTTAGCCGGTCTATATTTTCCAATACAGACAGACTAATAAGGTTATAGGCATTTAGTGCTCCACTAAACAAAATTTAAAATCTCCATTCTTTCACTTCTTTGTCTACTTTTCTCTTTGTTTTGTTTCGACGTCAGTTAATGCGGGGAAATATAGACTGGCCACGTGACGTGTGTAAGCCAATCAAATTACTTGAAGTCACTCTATTGTGGGGCACTAAGGTACCTGGTATACCTCGCCTCGTCCACCTTGTAAGGTCGAATTATCTAGATTTGCAAAGTGGTACACTGTTCATACTTTTAAGATTTCCGGTGCAACTGAATCTAATTACTAATACGAAATATACGAAATCAATATAGAGACTCTTAGAAGAAGCGATTGGACGATATGAAGTTTTCTACGCTAAAAATGGCCTTGTTTCATATGTACAATTTTTAAAAACTGTTATAATACCGTTTTTTAATTTTTTTAGTTGAGCGGCAAAACTTCCAGCAGAAGCTCTATACAAAATGGTTGAATTCAAAACTGATAAAGGTATAAATTTAGTGTTTGAATTTTGTAACAACAATATACTTTATTCTAATTACTCTGATTTCAAACCGCGTAAACAATACATGAAAAAAATTCTGTTTGACAATTGTTATATGGTTGAGCCACTTCCTTGTGAACTCGTAATATATTTCATTATTATGCGTGCAACAAAGCATTTTAATCTTGTATTTTTTTCATACAGGCGCCTGGTTCTCCACAAATCGAAGACCTTTTTCTTGATCTGAGAGATGGGCGAAATCTACTGCTTCTGTTGCAGGTGCTCACTGGAAGAAAACTTGTAAGTATTTTTTAAGAGAGTATCTAGTTGTAGTGAATCGCCTGTGTATATACAGTAAGAAAACAAGGATGTCTTTTAACTACTTGGTATGAGTGTATTTGTTTTGATCGTCATTATCAATATTTTGAGAAACATTGTTTCTTTTTCTTCCATTGATTTTAGTTATTAATACATAATTAGAAATTATATTAATTATGGGTGTGTTTTGACATTATAGAAACCAGTGAAGGGTAACCTCAGATTGCATCATTTGAACAATTTGACCTTGGCCCTAGATGTTCTCAAGGAGCATAAAGTAAGTTTTGAATTAAAATATCTACAAACTTTCAATAAAAAGACCGGTATAATATACTTCGCAAATTCAATTTTCTCTTTTGTGAGAAACATAATGCTGAACTTTTTCAAATAGAAGAACTACGAATATCCTCTTCTACTGTGACTGAATATCAAATCAATTTCTTGGACAAGTATACCAATTTATTCTTGAATAGTTGTTAAATAATCGACAAATACCTTCCATCTGATGTGGGTTGACTGGTATGACTATGTCCTGGAAACCCTTCTGGTTACTAGTTTAATTCCACTATTTTTGATATTATTTTGTAGGTCAAATTGATAGGCATCCACAATGACAGCATCACGGATGGCGACACAAAAACAACGCTCGGTCTCTGCTGGAACATTATGTATCACTTTCAGGTAATACATTCAAAAATCAGCATTCAAGTTGTTTTTAATTTTAGATGGTTATAAAATCCGGTATTGTTTTCTTATTAATGCTGCACGCAATTACAGCACGCAATATATTACCTGTTGTTTGTATCATTCGAAAACATGTAGTAGATCTTCTACAGATCTGACCACTGCCAACGAATATCTGGTCTCTAATGAACAAACAGGCTAACGAATATTGCCGACTGAAATCATTTCAATTCCTGTAGGAGGGTAAACATTAATTTTCTATGCATAAAGCATTATAATATGATTATTTTATCCGCTTGTATCTGATTAACGGTCCATTATATCGCCCGGACAAAACAACAGACAAAATTTGATTCACTTGTATCGCATTGCTTTTTGCTGCTTACAGATTTAAATCCTCTGTTTTACTTTTAACTTTTAAAGGCTGGTAACTTTCGCACAACCAGCCCGCATTTCGCATAGCATGAGTTAATTACAATTGTCCACTGTGCAGTTTTTCTAATTTTTCTTTGCACGTTCTCTTAACAGTACTCATTTTTATACAGCTTCCAAAATTTTTAGTAAACGCACGAAAATATCGCGCTCGAAAATATGTACGGAGAAGAAAGGGCAAGTTTAATTCAAATACAGGAGTATTGTAACAAATTTTTTGAGTATATTCTATCCCTTTTTCCGTCATCAATATGGACCAGCATTTGCGCTTTTTAAACCTATAAGATTATCTACTGTATTATAGGCTTCATAAAGGAATTTCTATATGAACCCGGATATAGTTTATCGAAATAGTTGCAACGTTTCTATGACATGATCCTCATTCAATTTTTGTTCTTAATTGATAAATTTTGAAAAAGGAGAATCCACATCCTTATCTAGTTTTGATTTATATTTCTATTATATAGATATTGAGTTATAAACATTCAAGGGAATAGTGATTTGAAAGTCTGGATAATAAATTTTGACAGTATTTTCAACATATACAACAACATACATAGTTACGACATTGATACCAGGGTTTCCACCAATAGAAGGAGTCGCCCGGTGACACATGATACATTTTCTTGTGGGTTCTCTGGTTTGTTTTGCAGCAATCAAAATGAATGATGTTCTTCATCGTAGCACCTCAAAAATCTAAATACATCCTTTTCATTAAGGTGGAGATGAGAATATATAATATAAATCTAGGACAAAGTTTTAATAATTCACCATGATTGTAAGAGTTTTGTTTATGGCTTTTTTATGTAAAAAATATTTTATAACTCCTTTCTTTCCAATTTATGCAGTAAAATACCTGAAGTTTAAACTCTTTCTGATCCAGACAAATTTCATCAGCCCTTTAAATCTAAAATTGAACGGTTTATATGTAAAACATTTTAATCGTGAATTAGAGTTCGCGTAACACTATGAAAAATGTTAAGACTCTTGACATTGACTGTTGCCAGTTTTCTACAAATTGTGCACTTGTGCAACAGTCTAGCCCAAGACAAGACATTTCAGCACGTTGAAAGTAAAAGACTGCTTTTCTTTCTACAATCAGGTTGTGGAAACGATGGAGCAACACGGTGGAAATGCCGAGGAAGCTCTACTGAAATGGTGTGAAAGTATCGTAGCAGAGTAAGTGATTCTGTAAAAAATATCTTGTCTTTCTTCTTGGTGTTTATTTTACTATCTATTTAACCCTAACCCAATTACACATAGTTAAATTCCCCAATTACCACACTAACCCAAGTGGGAGGTTTCATTACACATAGTTAAATTCCCCAATTACCACACAAGAGAATGCCGGATCATTTAGGCCTTGAACTCATGGGTGCGCGTTAGCTAGCTAACTAGCTCTTCACTAACTTCATAAGTACGTTGATTAGTTCGCCAGTGCTTGAACTCGGACCAACTAGTTAACTATTGAAAATCTTCACTCGTAAAATACCTGGTTTCTAAAAAACCCTTTGTCAGCTGTATATATATAGTCATCATAATACTAATAATATGGTTTTTCTTCAATTAAATTCTATAAGCTGTATCACACAAATGGAGGTTTAAAAGGAGATAGCCATTATTCATAAAAAAACAACATAAAGTCTGTCATGAGTTAACTTTTCTATTTAGCTATTCAAATGCTTCAGTCAAGTCCTTCAAGTCTGTCACGAGTTAACTTTTCTATTTAGCTATTCAAATGCTTCAGTCAAGTCCTTCAAGTCTGTCACGAGTTAACTTTTCTATTTAGCTATTCAAATGCTTCAGTCAAGTCCTTCAAACCCAAGCAGTGGAGAAAAGGATACACTCTCAACGCTCTGCTTCATGCCTATAAACCAGATCTTTTCCGTTATTCTGACCTTACCAAAATGAATAGTGTGGGACGAATTGAACATGCATTGTACTATGCGCAAAAAAACTTTGGTGTCTACGCTTTGTTCACAGCAGAAGGTAAAAGTCAATATCACGTTTCATGAAAGACGGATGTCTCATAAGGGCTCGTACTGGAAACATCTCACATCACTCTCTAATAAGCTCTCCGGAGTGTATTTTAACGGTTCCTCGTTGATAACGGTGTGCTAATAGTAGATAGATAAAGCCTTCCGTGGAAGATGCTGGCTGTAGCTCTGACATCTTTGTTTCAACATTTTTTTATCTGTAAATGCTTAAACCTCGCTTTTACAAATCTAGAATCTTTATGTTTGGTTACTTTGTTGTGTACTGTGTTGTGTACCTTTCTTTTACCAATAATTCATAAGTGCAGGTCTGTATGATAAGAAAAGAGCTACTTGACAAGAATTCACGCAATTATGATAATTCTTTTAGAATTCCACAATGATTCTGTGGATAGCAAAGCGTTGGTATTGTATGTCAGCAGTCTGTACGAACAAATGAAGGATCTCGAGTCACCTGGTGCAAACAAGGTAAATTTGAGAAAAAGATTTATTATTTAAATTAAAATGTTTTTCTCCTTGTTATCTCCAGTTTTTGAATGCAATTTCTTTCTAAATAATAACTAACGAAATTAATAATTCTTCCATATCATTCCAGGCGGAAGCTGACCTGTCATCGAAACTGAAAAATGCCGAAACTAAACTGCTAGCACTGAATGAGAAAGAAGTACCCGAGCTTTACCTATTGCAAGAAAACAAGCTGGTGATGGAAAACTTACACAAGGTTTGTGAACGATTTCTGGACAACTGTTCTAAAATAAGCTGTAATCAAACCCTAAATTCATTAAAACACCCAGGCTTAAATATTGACTTCTATGAAATTAAATTAATCGAGGAAATCTCAAGTCACTTGAAAGTAACTTCTTCTTTTGTTTGTGACATTTTTAGGGTGTTTACAAAATGATGATCTTAAAATTGTTGTATTGATCTTTTGTCGATCTTTTTATCATATAAAAATTCTACTTTTTCATATGCAGGATGTAATGTTGGAACTCGATATGATCGCTGGACAACTATCCAACATCTTACAAGAATTGGATGCCCACCCGAAGCTGAAAGAAGAAGAAAAGGATCGATTGCAAGAGAAACTATCCGAGTTAGTACAACTCCATGCAGACGTTAAAGATAAATGGGATACTTGTAAGGAAAGGTATAAACTAATCAATGAAAGTTTTCACAAAAAATAAATTTTTGCGGTTAAAAATTGGTTCAGTAGTCGTCGTGTGAGGGTGAAATAGTTTTTCGTTTTTTAAGCAGTAGTTTGAGTAAATTTTCCCAAGTATTGCCCATGTACACTAAATCGAATTTATTTGAATGCATTTGTATAGAAGTATGATTATAATTGTGGGCTGCTAGCATTTCAGATTTTGACGAGGAGAGCCCATGTAGAATTGAAAATTTTTTGAACTACAACGCCTTTTTTTGTCTTTTTTTTTTCTTTTTTTTCAAACTCCAAATTTTTTAAAGGAGACTTAGTTATATGTGAATGGATTTACAGCTCCACGGTGTTTGCTATCAAATAGTACGATAATTGAGTGTTAACTAAGAGTCTTTATTTCCTGATTTAATTATAATATGTTACTTCCTATTAGTTTTTATGTGAAGTTGGACCAACAGGAGGCTAAAGAAACGTTACTGTTATCAAAGTGGAAACAAAAATCCAAGACAGTTGATGAACATCTTATTGTATTCGAAGGAAAATTGAACGCCATGAAATCGGAGCCAATAACTGCTACGAATGCAGCAAGACGTTTGGCAGACTGCGAGGTTAGTTCAATTTCGAATGATGAATCAACCCGCTGCTTACTTTTGTTGGCGGGCTCACTCAAGGGTACACTTAATGTTAAAATAAGTCTCTTGTAAATGGGCAATGTTGAACCTTATTGCATCGTCTAAAGAGACTCCGCTCATTTGTTTAACAAGGTGTGGTTTTGATACCTGTCTTTTATTTCCATGCTCTGAATTTCCTTGATCGTCTTCTTTTAGTCATTAACAGCTGAACTTGAGACAAAGGATCCATTAATTCAGTCGGATATCGAGTTTGGAAGAACCCTGATCCGAAGTAATAAGATCACCAGCAAACCTGCCAAAGACGGTATTCAAAGTGATATTGGTGAATTTGTCCAGCGTAGATCTCATTTGGTTGCTTTACTGGTCGAAGAAAACAAAAGGTATGGGTTCTACTTGAATTCCATAAAGCGTTTTCTAAGAGGAAAGATCATAGAAATAAATTAACCCTATTCGGCCCGGGGGTGGAGGGGGTCCATTTGGTCCCCCATATGGTTTTTGTTGTGTCACTTTATTTCCATAAATCGAAACCACGTGTGAAAATGCTTATAAATCCCTGCTAAAATGCAAATATTACAATATTAAATAATAATAATGTACTCATGTGATATGAGTCACACTGTGGAGCGTTTCGGTACTCTAGGCTAGTACCTCACTTCATAAATATTGAATAACTTTCTATCTAAAATAGATATCATATCAAAACTATTGTGAATAATGTTGATATTGACAATAAAATCATGCATAAAAAATTTAAAATCGATGACCTCATGTTATTACGTAATATTTTCCTTTGTTATTTTTTGACGTTTTTTGTACCTAATTCTGGCTGATGTACAAGTGGAAAACTAAAAGCCAGAAACTGAAATGTTAAAATATAGGTTATTGTGATCCTAAATATAAAAATCTTGATTTGGTAAGGTTTTATTGGAATTTAAAAGAAAACTTAAAAAAATGTAATTTTTTGTAATTTTTTGATGACGTCATCAATAATAATGACGTCATCAAAATTTTGACAATTATTTTTAGTTTCCATTATGATGATGATCATGGGTATATACAAAGTTTCATCCCAATATCATCATTATTCCAGGAAATAAGTAGGGGGGACCAAATGGTTCCTCCCCCGGCTCTCCAGAGCCCCGAAAAGCCCGGCCTGAATAGGGTTAAATGGAAATATATTTTCAGTCATTGTAAATCGTAAAAATGAAGGATTTAATCATTGTTTTAATCAATTATTTCATAGACTAACGGCGGTCAGCGAAGAACAGGAGAATATCGCAAATAAAAAACTGAAGGCCTGGTTAGAACAAGCTTCATTGTCTCGAAAAACTCTCCGAGGTTTTGAGGTTGCTGGACAAACGAGAAGCACGAAACCTCAGCCAGATATACAAAATGACATTGCTGAGCAACAGGTTCGTTTTATTGAGAACCCCCTCGGCCACCAATGTGCATTGTGTTTTTAAAATTTGTAACATGTTCGATGACTGCACAAAATCTGACTGTCAGAAAAACCAAACCAGGGCCTTTTCAAAGAAACAGGTTTTAGTACTAATATTTTGCAAATGGAAGTTGGTTTTCTTAGCTGAGGCTCTTTAAGAATACTCCCCATCAAATGTTTGATATTTTGTTTTTGAATCGTTGTAGAAATTGTTAGAGGAAGCCAAACAATATAAAGGTGCTGTGAACAAGCTTGTTATGGATGGTAATGTTCTACGAGATGGTTTGTCATCAGAAACGAAGAAAGAAGACTTGCAACAGGAGATGACATCCATAAATGACCTGTCCTTATCCACCATTGAATTCCTTGAGGGTCTCCTAAGAAGGTATTCATTTTTTTTAAAGAATTTTAAACAGTTTATTTGGCTTGCAATAATATTACAATTCGAGGAAATTGCTAGAAAGGACGATTGTTTTAATGCCTCATTCGGGAACAAAGTGACCGACGTCGTGCCGAATGGAACGAGCCTTGGCGAGGAGTATGTTTCTGCTGGAATCAACAGAAAACGCTTTTCATGATTTTACAATGAATAACTAGAAAGTTTAAAACAAAACGAAACAAAAACCGAATAGTATAATTTTCCTGATTTTAAGGTAAAGTACAGAATCCCGGACATTTCCCCGACCCGGACATCTCCCCGAACTGGCAAATTCTCCGACTGAACATTTTGCATAGAAAATTAGCCAAAAATCCAATGATCGGTCGGGGAAATGTCTGTCGGGAAATGTCCGTTCGGGGAATTGTCCGGGTCGGGGAATTGTCCGGTCGGGAAATTTTCCGTCGGGGAAATGTCTGTCGGAGTAATGTCCGGTCACCAAAGTACAAGGAAAAAATGAGATCTTATTTCCTTGTATTTTACAGCTTAAAATCAGGAAAATGATACTATTCGGTTTTTGTTTCGTTTTGTTTTATTTAAAAAAATTGTCTGGTAAAGATGGATTTTGAAAGTATAAGTAAGTTCAATCTTTTTCAGGTTGCGGCAAAAATACGAGGATCAAGTTGCTAAAGAGCTCATCCTCCTTAATAAGTGGCGAGAGAAGGCAGACGTGCTGACTAACTGGCTTGATGATATGGAGGACTATTTAGACAACCTTAACTCTTCAAACGATCGAGAAAGTATTGTCGCAGCAAAGAAAGAGTTCGAGGTACTTTTTGTTCTGTTTAGTACTTTCAAACTGTAAAAATGGGTTTTTATTGATAGTAGTGATACAGTTATTCTAAATAGATTATGCTCCGATGGGTAATTTTACAACACCTTCAGGACTATTTGGTTTAATAGCTAGATCAGATATTATGGGCGGTCGGTTAATACTACTGAGTATAAAATAACATAAAAACAAAGATCTATATAAGCAGATTAAACTGTAAACCAGTTAACAGTACTTACTAGCTGTTTTAACTACAGTTAAATAATATGAAAATCATGGTTTTAAGCCATTTTCTGAATTATCCTAAAGGAAAGCTTTTCATAATATACTTTTTTAGTATATGTACTAAATATCTTATTGAAGGATTACATTAACATTTTTTCCTCGTCAATTTCCATTCCTATGTGATTTTTTTTTCGTCTTCTTTTTATAGTCCTAGTATATTGTTTTGGTAATATATATTATTTTATGTTGTTGAAAGTACTATACAGTAACACAAACAGAAAGAAAAGCAAAAGCAAACAGGGCTGAACTATTTGGTTAATAATCAGGAATTATTCCACGTAAAAGAAAATATACAAAATAAAATGGAAACAGACTGTGCAGTGCAGACGAGGGTGTTCCTAAAAACTCAACCAAAAATGGCAACCACGGCTAAAATTGACTTATCGAGTTTTTTGTTGTCCTTAAACGTAGACATTTCACAGTTTTTTAATGACGATAAGTCAATCTGACTCGGTCGCCGATCATGGTTGCCGGTCGCGGTAGCCATTTTCGGTATTTGGTGTTCGTGGCCCGGTTCACACACCATTCAGTTTAATAGATGGAAGCTCTTATATCAATATCAATCGTGGCGGATACTATATACAAACGATCACCATAATTTATTATTTCAGGTTTATCATCAAAGGTTACAAATTGAGGAGAAGGGTATGCAATCAAACATCGACTATGGTAGTTCCTTATTGAGAAGTGGCAAGATATTCAACACAGATAATAGAGGACAGTTACAGACCGAAGTCGATGCTTTCTCCCTTCGGAAAGATCAACTGAGCAAGCAAATGTTGGATGGAAATACACGGTATGGGTAGTATCTTCCCCACTGTGTGTAAAATACTGAAATAACTAATGCGGAGGAGTGTTCCTCGCATTGATTCTCCATCAACCTTAGTGCGTGCGGTAAATATAAGAATGAACCAAATACTATCCCACACAATAACTGATTTTGGGGCTTGTTCTTTTCCCTTGGATTTTTTACGGCAGACAACATAACAATCCGGGAATTTATCAGCCGTGTCTTTTCCTCCGAATACTTATTTTACCGTTTTTAGCGTTGATTATTACAGTAAATTGATTAAACTTAAATAAAAGTGTTGTTATCCTATGTTAAATGTACTATTTTGAAATGTTTAAAATTATTTTAGATTTCTTGCAGTTGAAGAACAATACGCCACTAACCAGGTGCAACTGTTGAACCTCTGGTTTGCAAAGGCCAACGAATTGAAGAAGCAATTGAGAGAGTATGAACTCAAAGGACAGTTTGCAAATGCTCAGAGCAAGGAAGAAATTCAAGATATCGTCCGGCAGCTAAAAGTAAGCATTTATATTACATACAAGATTTTAAATGTTTGTTGGCATTTTGTCGCTTTCGTGCAATTACGTGGGCTTTTTATTTTCTTATAAATAAGTTTTGGCAGTGCAAACAGTGCAAAATAAAAAAGTTTCACGTAAAAATAAAAATTTGTAAATTCCTTTCATTGTCTGCACGCCTTTGATTTTTGTATATATATTATTTAATTTATATAAATAAATAAATTGTTTTTAGGAATTATTGGCAAATGTTCACGAGCTTGAACCTTTAACCAACGGTCATTTGGATGAGGGTTCCAGTTTATTGACGACAACACCAAGTGGGACTAAAGCTGACGAGCTGGATCAAGAAATCAAAGGACTGAAAACTTTCTCAAGAGTGGTAGTTGAGTCCTTGGAGAGTAATCTAGCTAGGTATATAATAAGAAACCTTAGAAATATAATTATCCTGATGTTTCTTCACAATCTTCACCAGTTTCAATTTTTAATGTGATAATAATATTTAATATATGTGAAAAAGGTTGAGATAGGAGGTAGTATTTATACAATTCAAGCCTATGTTATATGTAAAACTTCTAAGTGATTTGGTGTAACTTTTTGACTTTTATCCTTGGACGATACTCTTATACTAATGATCATGAAATTCTTCAAGTAACGTTTCTTCTTCTAATGTGATATTTCGAGCTGTACCCCATGTCAATTGACTTGATTGTTTATAGTTTGAATCTCCCTTTGTTATAGATTTCAGAACAGACTGAACGAGATTGTTGGTGACGAGGAACAACTGTTGTTGCAATGGAAAGAAAAACGACAACAAGTTGATGAATGGTTGTGTCAAATTGAGAACGAAGTGGATCAATTTGCTGCCCTACCTGAAGAAATATTCCTGTTGGAAACAGCAGTAGAAGATCATGAGGTATTTGTTGTGTATGGGTTTTTCAGCTACGTCTCTTGACTCGAAAGATGTTCTTACTTTTATGCGAATTAAAAGAGTAACCTTTTAGAACTTACTTGAATTTTTCGATGTGGGGGTACTTCAGTGGCTTTAAAAAAGGGTCACCGTTTTCGCAGTTTCCTAGAATATCGACGATGCAATTCCTGAATTCAAGAACTTTTTTATAGACATTATATTATTCAGGTTAATCATTCACTATATTTAAAGCAATATGGTTTATCTGCCATTCAAATACTTTCAGAACATTTATAATATTTTGCTTTTTAATCAACGTTAGGTATTCAGCTCGAACGTTGCCAACAAAGAGGGAGATATGGAGATTTCTGTTGGCTTTGGTAACTCTCTTCTCCACAGTGCTCGAATTACTGACCAATCAAGCAAAGCTGAACTGGAAAAGGATTTGAACGATTATGCACTCAGAAAAGAACAAGTCAACGCAAAAATAAAGGACAGAAAAGCGAAGTAAGTGCGCATTCTTTCACCATTTTCTGTCTGTACTTGGGACATTCTAGCCATCAAAACAAACGTTAGTCATGTTATATATTTTGTACGTCCCTTCTCTTGTTTTATCAGTCTCTTGTCAGCGTTGGAATCTGAAAGAAAGAAAAAGTCCAGCGAATTGAACGGATGGCTTGTGAAGTCAGCAGAACTGAAAAAACAATTGAGAGAATACGAGCAGAAAGGACAGTTTGCCAATGCCCAAACCAAAGAAGAAATTCAAGAGATTGTCACTCAAATCAAGGTATTTTATTATACCTTTTTGGTTTAGTTTAGGAGCCATAATTATGCGGGAATTTAAATTGTGTGGGTGTAATTATTCCGGAACAATTCAGTTGCACCATCATGACTGTTAACAATAGACCGGTTAAGAAAATTCACGATTCTTCCCGGAGTCTTTGGTCATCTGTGATCGGCTGTTTGACATCTACTGATTATACAAAATACGAGAAATAATTTCGTTGTAATATTTTTTAAATGGTTTCCCGTTTTAACCTATCCGGCTATTAATGTATCTCATAGGAGCTGTTAAACAATGTACAAGAGCTTCAACCGTCAATTGATGGGCATCTAGATGAAGGTGATAACCTGTCTAAAGCAACTACCAATGGAGCAAAAGCTGACGAACTTAACCAAGAAATCCAAGCTCTAAGAACCTCCTCAAAATTAGTCACAGAGTCGTTGGAAAGCTCGCTCCTCAGGTAACTAAATTTGAAAAATAGAAATTTTGATTTAGTTCAGGGTAGCTTTTTCGGTATTATCTAAACATAATGAAATGGTATAAAGGTGTGAAAACAACATGTATTCATCATGCGTTTAATGTCATAGAATTTTTATAAACAGATTAGTAGCTTTTTAAAAGTTGTTGTGAGGTATAAGGAATGATAACTAAATGGTAATCGAAATTACATTTTTGTTATAGATTTCAAAACAGACTGAACGAGATTGCAGGTGACGAGGAACAACTGTTGTTGCAATGGAAAGAAAAACGACAACAAGTTGATGTTATGTTGTGTCAGATAGAAGAGAAAGTTGATCAATTTGCAGCTGTTCCTGAAGAAATTTCACTTTTAGAGGTGGCAATGGAAGAACATGAGGTATGCTAGACGAACTTTTCACTTTGGCTTTCACAACTTATTTAAACAGTTATTGCAACCTTAGCTTATTTTTCTGCATTGTATTGTATCTATTTCCTTGAGATAGTGATAAATAACTTAAGTTATCTTCCTTTTATTTTACGTTAGGTATTCAGCTCGAACGTTGCCAACAAAGAGGGAGATATGGAGATTTCTGTTGGCTTTGGTAACTCTCTTTTCAACAGTGCTCGAATAACTGACCAATCAAGCAAAGCTGAACTGGAAAAGGATTTGAACGATTATGCAGTCAGAAAGGAACAAGTCAACGCAAAAATAAAGGACAGGAAAGCTAAGTAAGCGTGTATTATTTCATCTCTATCTCTTCTCTCTTTCTCTCTTTTTTAAAGTTTTAATCCTCGTAAAGTCTTTCCCCGGCGAATCTTGTATCTTATCAGGTATTAATTACATTTTTATATTTCGTCTGTTTAGTCTGTTGTCTGCCTTGGATAATCAACGCAAAAGAGAGTCAAGTGATTTGAACGCATGGCTAGAAAAGGCATCTGAATTAAAAAGTAACATACGCACTATCCAATCAGAAGGCAGGGAAATCAATGTAAACACAGTTGAAGACTTGGAAAGTGCAATCGCTAAGCAACAGGTATGGTCTTCGCAATTATGAAACTAACGATATAGTGCTGTTGACCGTAGCACTAAAATGTTAGAACTCGAAAAAAAAATAATTCTTCTCTTTCGAACAGGCTTTATTACGCCAAGCGGAAGAAAGCAAACCAAACATCGACAAACATGCATCAAATGGAGGAAGGCTGATGAAAGCTATATCCAACCCCACCAAGATTGAGGATTTGAAAGAAGAAATTCGATCGTTGTTGGTACTCTACAAATCAGTGACCGACTCGTTAAAGGACGTCCTCCGAAGGTAAAACCATTCTTGATTTCGATTTTATTGCATCTTGAATTAACCCATGTCTATTCTAATAGAGAACAATGACTCCGAATCAAGAATTTTATTAGTCTTGTTCTGCAGTTCGCGCATTGTAATGATATAACATCGAGGAGTTCAAGATCTTTAGGGTTTAGTTCTGCAAGCGTTGAATTGAATTGAATTGAACTTCTATGTTTTCAAGGTTTTTACTGTACTTTTTTATTCACCTTGTGAGTTTGAACACTAAACTCTCAAGAACTCAGTGCTTTGAAATCTATATGCAAGTAGAACATTTCTGCTTCTTCTTTTATACTCATAATCATTATGTTTAGTTAGTTCTTTGAAGCTTTTCGAGATCGTGTCTATTTTATTATTATTTAAGCGTATTATGTTGAAGTACATTATTTATAAATTTTGGCTTCCTTAGTTGAAAGTTTAAAGAAAAAAGAAATAAAGCCGTTACTAAAGCTGGAAACTTTCGTTCCTTTTTAGCAAAAACAAACTCTACATGGTTAACATTAATAAGGTGTTCCGAGAGACCAGTCATTCTGAATTTTTGATAATTTACAGTAAAGCATTGAAAGTAAAGGGTAATACTGTATGTATCCTTAGACAAAGCCATCGTGCTTACTGCACGATGTGAGAATATATAGTTTACATGTTTAAAACTGATCCTTGAGGCGTACTTACTAACAACACCAAAACATCAGATGGAGAGATTCATTAATGATTTGATGAACTTTTAATTGTGAAATGGTACACCTCGATAGACGCTTTACCATATTATGAATATGCTATGTGTTTATTTTGGCAGACTACACGTCTGGTTCTTTTATTTTTTTTATTGACAATTTTCTCTTGGCAATATAAATATTATTTCAAGGAAATCGAAGAACTGGTCATGGGTACATTACACTCAACAAGCACATTGGCTGGTTTTGTATAATAATAATAAAAGAAATCCGTTTATTTCATTCACTTTTCAGTTACAATCATTCTCTTGGTAATATGTCTAAAGAGAAGGATGACAACACGAACAATTTGATGATTCGACTACAACTCTTTCACGATTGGATCCAATTTGCCAAGCAACAACTACAATTTGTCAGCACAAGTAAATACAAAGGGTTTGACGATCTCATTCAAAAGGAACAAGGTTTAAAGGTGAGTTATGCCTATGTATGTATTCATAGACGGGTTTACGTTTTTATCGCTTTTTTACGCATGCGCAACTTTTTTGCCCATCTTGTCCTCTGCTCCGCATTTTTTTTTT
>JAYRBV010070558.1:0-16477 GCA_036023255.1 Mitrocomella polydiademata
AGCACGTGATTCCGCTCGTTCAGCACGGGTTGATGGAATACGATATTTGTATGTAAAAAACGAGAGGCTTTCTTCTGGAGCATGGTTCATGAATATTCGCATAACCCAATCTACATAAAGGTTGAATAGCAGTGGATTCTCTGGTCCTCCTTGTCTGACGCCACTTGACGTTTCGACAATTTCGCCTTCGATTTCTATGGTGGTTTTTGAATAAAGATTTTGAATAAGGATATCGATGATGGTAGTGTCCTCCAGTTCAGGTGATAGTCGGAGTCGTATAGACGTCCATAGCCAGTCTCTCATTAAATGATCAAATGCAGCTGACAGATCTATAAAAATAGGAATCATGTGGTGGTTTTATCATTTGCGATCTGTTAAATCGCTTCGTGACAGAACTGACATCGTTTGTTCCACGATTTGACCGAAAGCCATATTGATTATCAGTCAGCTGGTGTTCGTATCACTCTTGAATCGTGCTCAAAATTATATTCACAACAGCCTTCCCTGCACAGCTACCGATATTTAGACCACGATACATAGCCGTGTCCAATTTCGATCCTTTCCCTTTCCATAGAGCTTCAACTTTCCTAAGCCCCAACTTTCTGGAACTGTTTTCGTTATCCAAATCTCTTCAATCAATAGCATAAACGCATCCATAAATTTGGATGAGTTTCTTGCATATTTCAGGATCCCTGGAGGTATGTCGTTTGACGATTTATTGTTTTAAGTTTACCAAGCGCAATGAAACTTCTTCACGAGTTGGTACGACATTAGAGAAGGGGTGATCGCGAGAGAACTGCTGGAGTTCATTTACAAACTCAGGAATGACAGTGGTGAGTTCTGAGGGAGTTTCATCACTGTGGTCGAGGTGGGTTGAAGTGATTTTTGAAGTGTTCGACGAGTTTTTCAGGTGGACAAGAGTTTTGAGGCTTTTTGAATGTGGTAGATTAAACAATTGGAATCAAATTATGTCAGAGATTCAGCAAATTCTCCCATAACTGTAAGGAGCTTCGCATTTCATGTTGTCACGTTTGAAGGACAACCTTCTTTTACCACAGCTTCACAAATTTCATTATGTTTTTCATCCATCCAGTTACTACCAACAAGATAGGTACTCTTTAGAATGTCACCCATAAGCTCAGTTGGAAATATACATTCTGTTTGTGCCTTTGTAACAGGTATACGGTAGTAGCCATGATAACCTTCGAGTTCCTCTAAAACAGTTTTGGATATTGATTCCGAAATAGTAGCCCGTGCTAGCATGAAATCAATGTCCAACAAACAATCTCCAAAAAACATGATGACGCACAGATGAAACTACCTTCAACTAAACTTCCACCCAAAAAATCCCATTCGAAAATCCATTCGTTTCTTTTTCAAACAATTCGTATTTCAGATTTCCCCATACCTGTAGAATCGTTCTACATGATGTTTTCAGCTCGTTGATTTCAGCCATGCTGTTTCTTTTTGTCGCTGTTTACAGTCACTCAAAGAAATTCCTCAAACAGTCTTCTAATGGTTGCATCTTCCCATTTTCCTGAACAAACGTTTAAAGTTGTTTTTTAAATAATTGCTTAAACAACTACGCTGCTATTGTCAAGGCTTCTTGCGCTTTGAAAATCTGACTTGTTATCTTCCTTACGACACGCAACTGGTTTAAAAATACAACTATCTAATTTAGACCTCGTTTTCCTGAACAATACCTCGAGGTAAGGAATTTTGAGAAATTTTTATTGTGATGATTTGACCATTATCGAGGCCTAATTATATCGACTGCATTTTGCAGATGAAAAAGTCTTAAATTTATACCTACTTTCTCAAATGTCTCATTTAGTGCTTATAAGAGAGGAGAAAATGTTACTTAACCAACCCAACACAAAAGGCAGTGGATTAAATTTTAAACGTGTAAACACTATAAGAACTTTGACCAGAGACTAGGATGAATTTCGTCCCAGGATGGGATTTCATGTGTAAACGGGGTCTAAGTTAGAAAGTAAGTTTATCGACCGCGGTCGAGGGCGACCCGAAGGCTCACATTTCATTAGCTAACTACCTTGCGTAACTAAGGGGTGGGTGCTATACCTGGTTTTTACACCACTTATCTTCAACCCTTGATTGCTGAGTGCTTAGCAGTACCAACTTTTACAGTCTTTTGGTATGACTCGGCCAGGTATTGAATCCTTGCGCACGGTAAGCGAACAGTCTACCACTAAGCTACCGTCGCAATACTATAATCGGTATGTATATTACGAAATGTATTGATAATTCATGCTGGTGTGGTTCTTCTTTAGACATTGCTGAACAAGGAAAGGGTGTATTGGCCATCCCTGTTGGTGGGCTATCTATTGACACTGATCATGGGTGTGTGGAGTTTCTATTGTGTCGGTGGAAACCTGGAGAATGTGAAAAGATCCATCACCAGTAAACGCAGCACCTTGGTAGACCAATGAATCGTGCAAGAGGAATTCCGTTGAAATATCATAAAGGGAGGAGTGTTTTGTAAATGAAACGCCAGGCCAAATGCATAACGGTTCAATGAGAAAACACTTCTCCTCAGAGGCTTTGTGGGAATGAGGATGCTGAGGATGACCCTGGGTTCCTCTCTCTAACACGTGCACAAGTTAATGTAATTCTGGAAAGTGCGTACACTTTATTCTATCGATTTGTTTTGCGGTGATTTTATGGACATTGATTGCCCTTAAACTGATTACCGATTACTTGGAAATTATGAAATTCGTTGATATTGGTATAAAACCAAAACAAATACAATTAGAGTAGAATACCTTACTCGTACTAACTTTTGCGCGTAAATATATTTTACTCACTTTCTTAAAATTAAACATTTGCTTGAAATTAGAATTTCAATTCTTGCAGATTATTAGTACGAGCAAGGTTTTTGTTTATAAATATTAAGTTTAAGAAAGAGCTTTTTGTCACAGAGGAGGGGAGAAAATAGTTTTTTTTGTAATTTATAGATCTCTTATTGAATTTTTTTGATTTTTTTTTACTGCATTGATGAAAATATCAAAGAACGAATCCATTTGAGTATTAGCTTTAATTTCACGCACCGATGGTTAATGAAAAGCAACGTTCAAGGACTCGTTCGTAGTACGTTGTCTTTTTTATAAGAAACAGCTCTATGAGAAACATTGGCCAAAACTTAGAATAGCCAGTACTAGGATTTAGCTTCAATATGAAAAACAAACAGCTGATAATTCGTTAGACATTTTTAAAACATTGGCAAAAAAAAACACGCTCTGAGTATAGAAATAATTTTTTTAATTCAAATAAGAAAATTTCAGTTCTTGTTCAAGTAAATGTTTCTTATAAAAAAAACAACGGTTTTAAGTCCATGAAATGATACCTGTGTAAAGTTGATCATTGAAAAAAACCTTGGTAAATGCTGAGTTGTGCTCAGTAATAAAAAATATCACTCTCCAATTTGTCATAACTAAAAGTTAGGATAAATTTCAACGTTCACAATTGATGAAATTCGGATGAGGGATGAGTTGAAATTATTTTTGCTTCAAGTCAACGTTACTATCAACTTAGATTCTTGTGTATTATAAACTCCTTCTTTATCAATTTCCATACTAAAATTGATGTGTGCCTATAATGTCATGTCAAAATTTTGCCCTTTCTTCAGCTCTGTTTCCAGAATCCAAAAGAGTTTCTCAACTGTTTTTTTTCATGTCAAAGATGAGAACTTTTTTAAAGAATTGGGTAAATCCATGTCAAATGACCCAGATTTTCAAATTTGTGAATCAAGGTGTCTCAGATTTTCTTTGTTTTTAGATATGTTATATTATAATGTGAACCGATCCTTATATGGGAAATAGAGCCTTAATAAAAACATCAATATCTCGGGAACACTTCATCGAAATGACTCCAAATTTTGACAGAGTAATTTCTTTAATAAGGGGCAAAACGTATCTAAAAAAAGAAAGAAAATCTGATACCCTTGGTTCACAGGCCTTGGTGATTTGAATACTGTAACCATAAAAGTAAAAAAGTAAAGCACGGTGCATTCAGAAACCATTACAGTCAGTCATAAATGTCAGAGAATGATTGAATGACAACTTGTTACCCAAGACACCTGATTTCTGTATTTATGGGACCTGGACTGGAATGTTTTTTGGAAGCACTGTAGATAGATCTCATCGTATGCGAAAATTTCCGGATAGAATTTCCAAAAGTGTAATTTACAGAATAAACGTAGGATCAGAATTTGGTTCCTCTCATTTTGGCATGCATGTAAAAACCATCTAAGCAACGAATAATGGACTTGTTGTTACGTACCTACAGAATTTGATAAAGAGGCTGGATGTGAATTCATTATGAAATCGTTATTGTGGAACTTCAAGCAGCGCAAGCGAGGATTTGATAACATGAGTTTTGTAATGGTAATGACCGTATAATGATTGGATTCAATGATGAGCTCGTTAGTGTGAGTTGTTACAATGGGTCGTGCGGTTTTGAATTGATATGTGAAGGAATCTAGTTGACATCAGCGTGTTTTATTGGTGCATACAAGCAAGAATGGAATGCATGTGTGCGAAGAAAAGATTCACAGATACATTTACTGTAAGTTGTTGCTCTTATTTTTTTTACCTGATTTTATTTAGGCCTTTTAGTAACTGCACGTTGCATATTAAACATTTTTACGGTTGATAGTGTAGTACCCTCTTGAAAATCTTTAGACTGCGTTGTTCAGAAGAAAATTCTCTTTAAATCTCTATTTTTGCGAAGTAATTTCCAACCTTTTTCCGCCCTTATTTTTCAAAATGATACGGTGGTGCCTAACACTGAAAAAGGTTATTAAACTGAAGGAAATTCGTGTCGCTATTGATTTAGTAATAATCTTCGAGTATGTGATTCTCATATATCTTTGAATCTGCTGTAAGCATATAACACAAGGGTAGAGTCTGTCGGCGGAGGAGTGTTTTCCATCGGTAAAGTACGTAATATATGGTGCGCTGTAACACTCCTCCGCACGTAATATATGGTGCGCTGTAACAATCCTCCGCACAAGCTTTTGTGAATATTCCTTTCTGAAACCTTTAGTTCTACATATTTTTTCCTTGTCGTCATGGTGTAGCGAGCTTTCGTGAAGACCAGTAAAATTGATGTATTTTGCTCTTAAAGTTGTTTTAAAATTGTATTATAGGGAATGCCCTCTCTGATTGGCGAAAAAAATTGAATTATAAAAAAGTAAAGTGCGTTAAAGAGATGGGTACATTTTTAGATGTCTATTTCATCCTGGAAAGCCGGTATTAAACTTTGGTAGATGGCTGATTAGGGGCTACTGGTGGGTGGGTGGGTAGGTTTTAAACAAAGATTATTCGGGTTGAAAGTTTTTGATATCCAAACAGGAAGTATAAAGGTGTTTGAATTGGACGATTGTTTGATGGACACTTGCTAGTGCTCTTTCCTGGTCCCTGAATGTTTAATGATAGACTATGATAGACTATTGTTTCATTATTTTTAAGACCAGTTTTAGTTCTACTTGATTGAAATCCTATCCTTTCTTCCTCGTAAAACCCTTTTTTGTGTGTGCGTGTTTTTTTTTGTAAAATCTTTCGACTATGGTTTGGTCCTTTTGCAAAGAATTAAATTCTGAAAAGGAAGTGTTTTTAATCATGGCCAATAGAAAAGATTTCCAGCTATAACAGGAAATAGTGACATTCTCTTACTTTAAGAAAAGTATTGGTTGCAGAGAGTTATCTATTTGATCAATTTAAAGTCCGCCTGCCCGCCCCTTTAAATACTAAAAAAACCAAGGTCAATTCTATAAGATTTCTATTGTCAAGCCTTGTTATATAGGTTGACTTTCGAATTTGTTTTCACAAGGAAGTTTTGTTTTGAATTATGAAGCTCGATTCGATTCGAGTTATTGAAGATTGTTCTTGACTTTTTCTGGGTATAGTAGTGAAACACTTGAATTATTTGGGTGGTCCGATTTGCAATTTCTTGCAGTTTCCATTCGTATTGTTACGCTGTGTAGAGAGAAACACAACAATAAAACCTTCTATGTTTGAAAGAACAATAGGGAAAAGAGAGCATAGTACATAGGATTGTTGCGTTTTTGTATTTTACCTTCAGTATTTTTTTTTCTACAAGTTAAATCGATGTTGATCAGACGTCGGAATAACGTTTGATTCACGTCATGTTTGTACTTATTGCGTGTTTGAGCTGGGTATACGCATTAAGCTTGCAAAGTATCGTTTTTTTGTGTTATTTGATTTACGGTATTATTACTTTCCTTTTTTTCCTCCAAAATGCAAACACAGTATTTTCTGATCTCCGTGGATTGTTTGAAACAATATTATTTCTTTCTCTCATCGGATTTCATGTTTAAAACATTGTTCCAAGAGATTAAATTAAAAAGATGTTATAATTATATATATATTTCCCTATTTCTGAGTATTAGTGCTTTTAAAGTTTAGTTGACAGCATTTAAATCCCATCAAAATTCTTTAACGTAATTCGTTTACCTTCTTTCGCGATTTACAGGACTTTCCCTTTGATTATGTAGTTGAGTAGGACAGACTTGGTTTTCGGTATTAACTACGATCCAGCAATCTGGCCTTGCTTTTAATTCAGTGTCCCCTCTTGGGTTTCCCGTTGTTCTGTGTGTCTCACTTTGTATTCAAACTCATCTTTTCACGCTTTAGACTTTTTTACAGTCTATAACACACCTTTAAACAAAATGTTGTCATCACTATTGTCAGCATGTCAACAAAAGGTTGGTCATTATCTCAGGTTCTACAAAAGTAAAATACTTCAAACTTTGTATAGAGGTAGACTACATAAAATTAAATCGAATGACACCATTTTGGTTGTGATTACGTGACTGGTTGGTATTGGTATTGAGATATATAGTTGGTCAGTAAAATGCACGCTGGTCACGTGCTATTTTTCCAAACATGGTAGTAATGAGTTTGTATTAATATTATCATATACTGTTCAAAGTTTGAACTCAATAGAGTTTCCCAATCGAATGTTACGAGAAATAGTTAAAAACAGCATTTTGGTCCGTAAAATACACGAAAATCACGTGATCGTTATAAAAATGGTACCAGTCGTCATCATTTATGGAGGTCTACCACTGGTCAAAGTTTCAACTCAATAGCACCTGTAGATGTTGAGATTTCTGGGGGCGGGGGTTCTAATTTTCAAACGGGCTATGGGATAGTCTACTTTAGACTTTGATCGTTTGTGTTTGCGTGGTCACTCGATCGATATTTTAGTAATGAGACCTTAAGGAAAACATGCCTGTGATAATATTTTAAGTAAAATGTCAACATGGAAAGAGATGGATTGATCCTTAATCCTTTGTGTCCGTTGTATAGGTCATCATGTTTACACTTCAGATTCGTAACATTATGTATCACATTATAGAATGCCATCTAAAGTAATGTTTAATGAGAATGAGTAAGCAAGCACAGGCACAGGCACACATATATGCATTTTCTGTGGATGTCAAAAGATCTTTCTGGATTAAGTATTTGTTGGACAGAAATCACGGCAAAAATCTTATGAATTTCTATCGTTCTTAGCGGAGAAGTGTGAAACTTTTCTCTTTTTTTGGTTCTCGGCTTTGGTGGCAACACAACAGCGTAAAAGTCCACGTTGTAAATTTTGCGACACCAAAGATCATTGTAACGAAACCTGAAATTTTCTTCCGGTACGTCTTTTTACGTGAGAGCGAATTGAAAGCGAAACTTCCTAAAGAACTAAAAGGCCAAAGTTTAAAGTGTAGTTTTTGAATTACCTCAATGCATAGGCCACAATGTGATCTCTTAAAAACGTCATCTTCTCACATCTGAGAAACAAATCTTTAAACCTAAAAACGTAAACACCTTTTATGAAATGGTTTTGACACTCGCCGCAGACGAAGAAAAGAAAAGGAACTTTGATAAACCTGGTCTTTTTTATATTGGCTGTTGAAGATTCGATTACTTCTTTCACATACCTGCTAATGCAAGGAATGAAATATATGTTAGTAATTTCGATTAAGATTTATCCAAAATCACAATTTTTAACTTTTTCCTTTCTGATATTTTTAAGTTTTACCCTGCATAGTTCTTAGCTTTACCTTCCAATCCTACACTGATCTTAACTGTTTTTAACTTTGTTACTTTGTCTCTCATTAAAAACACCTTAGTAGTTTGCGGTTTTACTGGGAAACAATGCATCACTTCATTTTTATCTAACCTTTTGCAATTTAGTTTTTAATTTATTTTATGTTCATCAGGTTAGAAAAAAGAGATAAGAAAAAGACTGACGTTCTTATTAGCCTCAATCTTAATTTCCAGCTTAACGTTCGTATTTTCGTCTGAGTCGCTTCTGCACCCTATCTTCCGTCCAATCCATCAAAAAGCAAAATCATTATTATTCATTGTTACTAGGGGTCGTTCTCTAAAAGAACATACATTTCGGATTTTATCATCCACCAATAAAAAACACTCAATTTTAATCAATTTTGATCTTTATCGTAAACTTTAAGAAAATCTTTCCAGGACAGTACAAAGTAAGTTTTCTCTCTGAGAATAAAGTCCTGACCTGAGAACAAAAACTAACTGTAAATGTAAGCATGACTTAACATATTTACACGTCCATCGGTTTGGTTATTTAGCTTTTCGACCCTTGTATAAGAAGTTATGCAATTTTTTTTTTCTTTTCAAAAAACTCTTTAAATGCAGCTAATGATGTTATCATAAAAAAAATTATCCTTTCTGCAAATGGTTTTTTATGTGTCGTTTTCATCAGTCGACATGGATAAATATGTGTACTTGACAAAAATGACGAAATTTTCCGACGAAAATTTTGTCCGACAAATATAGGTTCGACGGAAATTTTTCACAAACCGTAAAGCAAATTTTTGAAAAAAAAGCAACGAAAGATTTCGTCGGTTAAGGTCCTTGCTGGTCATTTAGTTTCCTTTTCTAGAGCTTGAAAGCTAACCTTTCACTTCCCCCAAAAACAGACACGTTTCTGATTTTTTTTGTTTACTACTGAAACCAAAACTTCTTCCTTTTTTTCGCTTTCATCTCCCAACGGGGAAAAAAAACTGAAAAAGCTTCTGCGGAAGAGTGCTTTCTATTGATACGGCACGCGCAAAATCGGTAGAAAACACTCCTCCCATGTCTTTTTTTTAGAGTAAAACATCATTGTGAGCCTGTAGATATCCATCTTAACTCGTATTGTACATAATAGTTAAGTAGTGGTTTTCTTTATCTTAATGTTCTAAGAAGTATAGAGTGTCACTCAACCTATTCCTTATAATTCGTCGTGTGGCCATCTTGCGAGTGTGTGTACAGAAGCGAAAACATGTTCGAACAAGAGTGAAAGCAAGAAAGTTATTCCGCTTGAAAAGGTGGCGGCAGAAAGAGAAAGGTTTCTTCAGTGTTGAGTCTGGGGGTGATATCATTGGAAGAAGAAGAAGGTTATTTTTCGATTGTAAGTTGCTGCAGAGGATATTTCGTGCATATGGCACACATGAACAGTCGCGGTATTAACTAAGACAACGGAAATTCGGACGCAGCAAAAAAGTAAGTGAAACCTTTGTGAACATATTTGCGAGTTTGTGCGCAGCTGGGGCGTGTGACGACGATGGTAAAAGACACGGTGTAAATAATTTTACCATTTTATTGTCTAGCTTTACATTCTTTTGTCTGTTCATGTCATTGTATCCATGCCACTAGGTTTGTTACTTGAATTTCCGCAAGGAGTGCCATTCACGAATTAGGTATTATTGTCAACAGCCTCTTCTAGGGTTTCTTTCTGACAGCTGATTTTTAAGCAGCATACAACTCGTACCATTTGTGTTTGTTTGTGAATGACTTATGAACGTCCCCAGAATATAGCATATATTGACAGGCTTAAAAGATGAAGTAGTGAACTTTATATTCCACATTTAGAAACATTTCTTAATGACCACAAAGTTATAGTATTATTGTTTATAATGTAAACAGACCCTTACAGAATGCATAGTTGTATTGTAACTATTATTATATGAATTTGGTTTGTGTTTATTACTATTATTATCTGTGGTAGAGTGCATTCTGCAACCAAGTATTTTTATTTTCATTTTTGCAACTGTGTCATGGCTGATGATGAATCGAATTCTTTTCTCCTACACAATTTTTTATAAGCTTTTTTGGGGTCGAATTTGAGAGTATCTTCGCCACAAACTTTATATATAGATTCAATTTGACATGTTATGTTTTTTAGAACCTTTTGCTTTTATCCTTTGAAAAGCCCTAATGATGATTTCCGACATTCAGAAATCGCTATTTTCTGTTTTCTATTTTTTTTTTTAACTTTCCGTGGTTTTTAGACATTTTCCATTCTGTTAAAATGAAATCTATTTTTAAATTGCTGTTTTACAGAAAAACAAATGTAGCGGGTATGTACAGTATTCTGGTGAATGATGACGATATTTTTAAATCATTCTAAAAACCCACCGACCGGGTAAAATTGTGTCCACAAGCTCTCACTTTATATAATTCGTGTGGTTGGTAGAAATATTTGCGATGGCCATGTTGGAACAAAGTCTTTTTTTTTACATCAGTAAGAGTAACATGTTTATGTAAAGATTTTCTCGTCAAACGAATGAACGACGGTTGTTTCATATAGCAACCTTACGACATATGTGACGTCACTTTACGTCGGATAAAATGTGACGTGTCGTTTCCCTCGAGCCGGTCAATGTAAATTCCGACGTTAATTGACGTAGCAATGTTACGTGGAAGTTGAATCGGAATCTTACTACAGTTGATTGTCACTGCCTGCGGAAATCATTTCTCTTCGCGTCAGCACGTAAAGTTCATTGTCCATTTTGTTGTAACTTTTATTTTGCAGTTGTGCAAAGTGTCGGGACGAAACTATGACTGACCAATAAATGTGCTTGTTACATTTTCTGTTCTCTTTCATGGCTCAACTGTAAGATAGTATCGTTTTCAACCCTCTGACGAAAAGTAAAAGTTTGGATTTGTGTTTATCAACGAACCCCGATTTTCTTGAGGTTTCATCAAAGGCAATAAAATCAAGTGGCTGTGGAAATAATTCTGTGAAAAGCCACAGGAAAATCTGGATAAGTTGGAATACGTCACCCAGAAAATCTAATGTAAACAAACACGTAGATCTTTTCAGATATTCCAGCTATAGCTTGGGAAAATATACTTATAGGGCGCTGTTATAGCTCCTTTAATTCCTTTCAGCAAGCAAGCTAGCCTGCTGACGTCTGGTAAACTGTTCTACACGGACGTTTTAAAACATTTCAAAAAAAGTGAAAAGGCAATTGCGTTTTTCAAAAAGAGTTTTTTTACCTGTTATGTGTTGAGAATTTTAAGCTTCCCTCCTAGTTGTTTTAATACAATTTTGCCCTTACGACTTTTTCGGCGAGGATTGTAGCCATTAGACACTCAAATGCCTATGCGGAGGAGTGTACGGGCCGGAATATTGCGTGCCGTATCAATCGAAAACACTCCCCCACTTTGCCTTCTTTAATGATTTTGCCTGGCTGAGGATGGACAACGATTTTGCAACGATTAGTATAAAAAAACAGCTTTGACCCTTCGTTCTCTTCCTTATTAAATGCGTGTCTTTCTGACGGATGATTCAGCAATAGATTAAAATTGAGAGTTGGTTCGTGAGAGAGTCTTACTAGTCTACTTGTCTTTCTCAAGAGATCATACTTTGGTCTGGCAAATAGATTATCGATGAGAAAAGGTACAAACACTGTAATTTTTGTTCTGTGTCGTGTGGTCGTGTAGACACAAACAACAAGAATGATATTCGGAAAGTATTGTTTTTGGAAGACACAGGCAAAAGTCGCGATTTAAAATCGTACTGAAAAGTTTATGTTCATTTTTGCGAAATAGAAAGATGGGTGTTTTTTTTTGGCGTTATTCTAGTTTTATACAGGGTTGGTTGGTCTATTTTGGAAGCTACAGCTATAGCCTAGATACGACGCCTTCCCATAAATATCTCTCCAATCTTTGTAGGGGGTTTGGTAACGAATGAATTTCATTACTGCAGTGGTGGACGGTATAGTTTATCATTATCAAAACTTTTGATTTGGATCACTAAGGATTGTTCAAATGGTTGAATTTGGTGCCTTCCCACTCAACCGTGAATAATATAAACCGATGAATGTCTGTCTCTAGCTTTCAGGAATCTTCATGACTATGTATAGGTTGTTTATCGGGCTGCAATCTGGGTTAAGGATCTGGTGTATTAAATTTCATAGGTATGGAATTTGATAAAAAGATTGGAAACTGTTGGTTTTCAAACCTTTTTCAATGAATAAATTATGCGAAACAATAACTCTTTGGTTTGAATTACTCTTGAAAAATAGGGGAAGTACTAGCCTTACTAAGGGAGCGTGTCCAAAAGATTGATTCCGATGAAGAATATCTTATCTCTGTACAGGAGCAGAATTTTTTTGTCAAATTTTAGAATTTAGGTTTCCCCTTGATTACTGACATATTTAAAGGAAGATTTGATCGAAGAACACTGGTGTTTCTTATAAAAAAAGGTTACTGGTGTTTACAGCACCCAAAGTTTATTTCTCCAGAATATCTTATTGCCTTTCAGAAATTTTTTTTAATCACAACCCCTTTTTCAGAGCCAATTTCATGCGAAAAAATAGGGGGTGTAATATATCGAATTCATAACACTCAACAATACAACACTACATAAACAAAATTGCAATACCTCATCGCAAGTATGTAGTGGTTACTAGGCGACGGTATCAGCCATTATTGTGTAAAAAAGTGCGAAAATAGTTCCATGCCAACGTAGTCTCCAGATTGTTTGCGCGTGGAAATGATTTAATTCTATATAAAATTTTTGTGTTATGTTGTCTCTTCAGTTCTGACGAAAATCGTAAGTGTTATTTTTTAGTTTCGTGCAGAAATTGTAAAAAATGTGTAGAATTTCCTACTACATATTGAACAATACACGGCATCTCAAAATATAGGTAGCTTTTTTTTCTGTGCCACCCTGTATAATGTAACTTCTTATTATTTTAAGAGGAGTAGTTTTTATCGGAGAGTAATATAGGCCTATTTTTCGGGGTTTTTATCGGGGAGTAATATAGGCCTATTTTTCGGGGTTTTTATCGGAGAGTAATATAGTCCTATTTTTCGGGGTTTTTATCGGAGAGTAATATAGGCCTATTTTTCGGGGTTTTTATCGGAGAGTAATATAGGCCTATTTTTCGGGGTTTTTATCGGAGAGTAATATAGTCCTATTTTTCGGGGTTTTTATCGGAGAGTAATATAGGCCTATTTTTCGGGGTTTTTATCGGAGAGTAATATAGGCCTATTTTTCGGGGTTTTTTTTCTCGGTCTATTCCGGTAGTACATGTATAGCTTTATTGACCTTAAAGAAAATCCTTGAAGATAACCAAAGTGAAGTCTTTACAAAAAACGCTAGATATATAATTATCGGGAAATACGGCACACGATGTTCATTCAATTCCACCATTGATGTATGGAGCCAATAGCTAATTTATTTTTCATGTTTATATTCTTTTATGGTTACTTCTTACTTATGAAATTATACCAACCAGTGAACTGAAAGGGAAAAAACATTATACGCGTGATCTGAAAGAAATGAACTTTTAAAACCACGTTTGATACTTTATAAGCATAACGATGAGGTTTTTATACTGTGGTTCTTATACTGTGGTTCGCTGTGCTCTTTATCGCGTGCACGAAAGCGATATTAGAGACACTTATCAGGTTCAATCATCAATTATTAGAATCACTGATTAAATTGAACCTTTTTGTTTTGTATTTTCGTGGTCGTTCTGCTCGAGCGCTTTTCTTTGTTAAAAAAGTACACACCCTTGTCCACGTGTCCGAACCTAATCAGTTTTATGAATTTTTTTTTGAGGCATACAGAATATTTCTCTGTTTTGTACAGTGTATCTAGAGGCATCTATAAAGGCTTTGCCAAATTTCAGAAGGGAGTGTGAAAATCAATCAGTGTCTAAGGGGGTAATTACTTTTGACACTCCTCCAAACAAAAAATTTGCGACCCTATCTAGATCCGCCACCGCCACTGGTGTACCTTATCGGACAAAACAATGTCGGACAAAACAATGTCGGACAAAAGTGACGAAATTTTTTGGAGGCGACGAAAACTTATGTCCGACGAAATATTTTGTCCGACGAAAATTTTGTCCGACATTGTTTTTTCCGATAAGGTATCCATGTATTATTGATGCCACTTGTATTATGGAAAATTATGGAACAGTTCATGAAACAGCGAGATTATAATCGTGGTGACAAAATTGACAATGAGAGAGAGTACAATTGTTTTTTCATTGCACATTTATGTCTAAAGTTTCAATTCATATTCGCTTGTCAAAACCTCATAAAATAGACTATTGAAGAACGAGGCATTTGATGAAATTTGCCTCGATTTTACAAACACCATTTAAGAGACTTTTCTATAAAAGAACGACTGATCATGAATTGAAACGCGAACTATATGTTAATAGATTTTTCATAATGATTGATTTAATCAGGGTTCAAATAGTTCGTGATCACTCTACGTACGACGCAAACCTTTTTCTAATCGTTACTTTGTCCACCATTTTTAAAATGATTGGCTTCGTTTATTCAAAGTCTTTTTCCTTGCATTCTTTATCGATGACATTATATCAAAATATTTCTCTTTTTTATATAAGTATTTAATACTATTTGCCAGTTGTTACATAATCGAGTACTCCTCCGTCTGGTCTTTTTCATCGCATGCTTGAGTAAAAACATGCACAAGAAAACAGGGTGGAGTTCCACTGCTGGATGGGTTTGATGACTTACGTATTGTATTTCATTTCATTTAATTGTTTAACTTGCATTTTTTTCCTATCCTTTTCGATCATATTTCTCAGAAAAATAAATTGTAACAATTTGTTGTTTGTGTATGGGTTCTGTTGGAAACATGTTCCTAACTTGCTAGTTGTCCTTCCATCATAATAAATCACATGTTTTCTGACAACAAATATTAGTGTAGATACACCAGTAGGTCTGCCTAATGCTTGCATACATTGCGAAACGGAGTTATGTGTTTTTATCAAGGTCCGCGAATTAGACTAGCATGATCAACCCTCAGTTAAATTTCACACGGAGAAACTGGAGGACTGAAGTGAGACTCGAACTCACGATCTCTTCGCATATCACTACTAAGATCACATCGCTAAAAATCAGGTTTGTTCTGTCTGTTTTTAACAAAGTGTGGAGAGGATTACCTTCTTGTACCGGGTTTCACCCCGGATGTCTTGTTTGGAGTTGTTTGTGCAATGATCTTTCCTCTTACGAGAAAGCTGACTACCACCAGGCACATTCCAGAGGGCCTTTTTTTCTGCAGAGGAGAAGGAAAACAACATTATAGTGATTTGAAAATATTTTAATAAGAGATTAAGAATTAAAGAGGTCAAATGATCTCTTTTCCTCAGAGAAGGACAAGGAATTTCTTATTAAGGTCTTTAAAGTATTTTTTTTCTCTGATATCAAAATCATGTGCTGTTATCAATGATAACACGACATGAGAACAATCTTGTTTTGTTTTTTTATCTAGAGCTAGCAAGGTAAAAATATGGGATACAGAGAGAGAGAGAGAGAGAGAGCTCATTTGGATCAGGAAAAAATATACTAAACGTGGTGACATAATGTTTTATCCTACAGGACAAAACAAAGCGACGGGGGAACTGGGAGAAGCTGTACGCAGGCATTTTTTATTTTTTTTACAGTTCTCATTAATTAGATATTTTTTCATTACTTCAATATACAGGGATATTTTATTCCTCCATTCCTTTGATTCTGTTTTTTATTGTTGGTGTTATTTTTTAAGGTTTAGTGTTAGGTATGTTGTACAGTTAGTTGGCTCGTTGACTTGTTTTCTGTAATGTCCATTAGCAAGTTTGATGTTTTGACATACTTTTCGTCATTGAGATATTTAACCATCCATCCAGCTATATGTATATGAATACATAATCAGAAATACATTTTTTCGTTCGTTTGACCACTTATCGTATTACGTTTGTTGTTTTTTAAACACAGGTATGATAATAATAGTTGTAATGAAGTTTTATAGATTTACGTTTTATAAAACCGAGCTCCATTCAAAAATCAATTCAAATAATATGCTTATGACATGAAATGGAAACAGAAAAGAAACTCTAGGGTTAAAAGGAACTTTTTAGTTAGACAAAGAAAAGTTTACAATTTTTACATAATAAAGCATTAATCGTCAGATATTAAATTCTTTGATTTTGATAGAAAAAGGTTTTCCTGTACTGTTTAGCATCAACTTATTTTGTATTTTTTTTACCTTCCTCTATGTCTCTCTCTCTCTCTCTCTCTCTCTCTCTCTCTCTCTCTCTCTCTCTCTCTCTCTCTCACACACACTCTATCTCGCTCTCAAACCCGCCTCCCTATGTCTCTTTTGAATTTGTTAT
>JAYRBV010070669.1:4425-16475 GCA_036023255.1 Mitrocomella polydiademata
GTATATCCCTAAACATTGTTGTTCATTAGTGACACGCGGTATATCCCTAAACATTGTTGTTCATTAGTGACACGCGGTATATCCCTAAACATTGTTGTTCATTAGTGACACGCGGAATATCCCTAAAGTGAAAACAGGTATTCGAGAATTTCACTTTTTTTTCGACATTTTGATTCATGAATTAATCCTTTTGCTATCTTAGTTGTTAGGTTTCAGTGAATTTCTTAAGCTTGCATATCACGTGGTCCGTGGTGATCAATTAATTGTAAGAGGGAAGAATAAGAGGACTGTTGCTTCTGCATTGGAAACAATAAAGGTTTGTTTGTTCTTCAACCATTATCTCTTATTTAAATAATTTCCAGGTTAAAATCTGTTAATTCTAAGACGGAGGCAAAAACTATCGCCAGGTTACTGACAATCTGGTGAACTAAGGAACTCCTTCTCTACTTAAGTTTTGTTGGTCAAAAAATCTATTCAGGTGAACTAATGAACTTTATTACTTTTTTTAGTCGTTGGTTCCAAGAGGGTGTGTCCAGGGATGTCGATACCACGAAAACGAATATTGGGTGAGATATATTTGTTGTGTTAAACCTTTTGTAAAAGTTTGTTAAAGTCAATGTGCATTATTCTTGTACGAAACAATCTACAAACAATAAAATGTGGTGTTGATTAATTTATATTGAGAGTATAAATTCAGCGAAAATTTGCCCCGCGAAATCTTTTCTTTGACCTTAATCGCGAAAATAATATCCCCGCGAAAACAACTCTTTCTACTCTAACCGCGAAATAAATCGCTATATTTAACTGATAAAGATTATGTTAATTGAAGGAGCCCTTGATTAAGTGGACTCCAAAACGAAGTATACAGGCCTTCCTCTTTCTCGTGTTATACTGTCAACTTTCTTTCCTGTGATATGTTGCATCCGTGAAAATAAATCCCCGCGGAACGGTTTGGCTCAACGGCGAAAATTTTCTCCCAATAAAGTAACTTTGGTTTGCAGTGTATCACATTAGAAATATATGCCAGAAGCAACTTCCTTCAATGATGTAAGAAAACCAAAACCATGTTGTCTAATTATAGTTGTTCAGGACAGTGGTTCAGGAGATGCTTCCATTAGGGTTAAAGATTGCATGGCTTGTTTTTATATAGATGGACTTTTACTCCATTAGGATTCTTTTCGTTGCAATTTTCTTGGCTTACAAGAGGGAGTAGAAATACCGAGTCACGTGATGGAATCTGATTTATTTGTCTTGGTTGAAATTACTTTTGACGCTAAGGTAAGGTATCTTTGTCTCCTTTTTTCTTGTATCAAAGTAGGGAGCACGTGTTTTAAAGATTGAAGCTAAATTATCACGCGTTACTTTTCTCGTGCAAATTTCAACCCTTGAGATATTTAACTATATGCTTATCAATTTTTTTCATTTTTTTTACCCAGGCGCAAGAAGAAAGTACAGTAAAGTCTCAGTAAGTGTTATCGATAAAAAATCTCTCTTATACGAGTACCATAAAGAATTTTCCCTGGTTTTCAAGTTTTAAGCATTTTTATGTTTTTAGCTTTAGTTCAATCGATAATTCGTTTGATGGAGTCATCTTGGAAATTAAGGGTTTCCCTGTCGAGAAAGGTATGTTTTACACTTAAGTTTTACGTTTAAAGTGGCTGTTTTCAAATTTACTTACTAGTATAAAAACAGCGAGTTTTTTTCTGTTTGTTAGAACCCACCTATTTGAAACACGTAACTCAAGCTTTGAGGAATGATACAATCAACGAAGATGTTTTTCAACTCATGTTGGGAACATTAAAAGAACAATGGATGGGGTGAGTGTACAGGGTGTCTAGAAACGAATTCTCTGATTTTCTCATTTTCACGGCGTTTACATTTTTACTTTTTGTTTTACCAACCACGCAATTTGGTAGTGCTTTTTATCCATGAGTCAGCTTGCGCAAATTCCAGGTTTATGTCCCTAAAATATAACGTCATAAAATTTGGATTTCCAATGTTTTAGGAAAGTGAAGGTGATGTTTAAATTTTCAAAGACTGGCATGCGAACAAAGGAAGATAAGAATAAGTAAGCTGAACAAATTCTCTTCATTAATAATGATTAATTGCAAGAAAATACCTTAAAAAAGAATTACAGTCTTCATTGAGATTACATGAATTGCAATAAAGTCCACTTGACACATTATCTCGTCACTTTAACTAAAGGTATTCACAAAACAAAGCAACATCTTATCTCGTCACTTTAACTAAAGGTATTCACAAAACAAAGCAACATCTTCTTCAACATCTTCTTCATCCAACAAAGGCTGTAGATTTTCCTGAAATACTCCATATAAATAAGTTGCTCCATTCTTTTTGTCGACAATATGGTGGTGGTTGGAGTTGAGATTTTGATTAAACTATTCTTTAAATTAACCAATTGTAAATTCTAAATGAAATGTTAATGTATCCATTCTAGCATATAATGCAACAACATTTTTTTCCTTTCAGATTATTGAACATTTTGAATGCAACAGTTGACGATGAAATTTTGTTGAAGTACTGGATGACGTCATTAAGTCAATCATACAGAGCTCATCTGTTGGAGAGTAGCCACGAGACCAAAGAAACGTAGCGTAGCGTTCTTGCTAATGTGAGTGGTACCTCCACATGTCTGTTTTCCTGAAGTGTAGTAGTGGAAAATTCTCCTTGTTTCCATGGAAACGAATCATCACAAACACCACCCTCCCCCTCGTTTATTGGAAATAACAAAGTTGCAAATTTGAGCAAAATTTGTACAAACAATAAATCAATAAAGAAGAATCGAACTGTAAATTGTTGAATAGTCTACAATTTGGAGAACTTTTTCATATCTGTAATGGATACATTTATTTATGGCTTTATCTTTTAAATCTTGAACGTTTTTGAATATAAAAGGCTTATGACATACAACAGTATTCTCTATTGCTCACCACCTACTGAGAAAGATCTGATAGGAAGGATTTTATCCTACTGTGTCTTTAGGAGATTAAACAAGTTAAAAGTTATGAAACATGTCTAAAAGATATTTTGTTGACAAAATGTAAGCATTGAACACTATACCGCGTTCCAATGCCACATTTGAAGGTTCCTGACAAAAATTTGAAAGACGGAGGGATCATTGGATCAAAGATCAAATATCAATAAACACTGAATATAGTGAGTAAACCTTAATACACCTTGAGATTCTTACGAGATTCTAACAATAATACTTTTGAGTGGACAAACTGTATAGAAAGGGACTGGAACGAGAAAAATAAAAACCATATTAAAAAAAGGATCAAGACTCATTTTAAGAATTGGGATGTTAGGTATTGATTTTGGAATATTTTTATCTTTCGTTTTTTTATTTCTATTAATTTGGTCGTCATATTATATGATGTAAAATGGAATAAATTGAACAATCTCTCTTCAGATTCTGAAGTTAATATGTATGCTGCATGAATAGTAGATATATGGTCATTATACAGTTTGGTTGATGAGATCATAACTTCATTTTCTTCAATGCTGCTATCTCGTCAATAACTAAATGAGTCTTCTTTCTTTTCCTTTTCATTTGATTATCTTTATATGAAGAAATACCAGAAAAAGTTTTAATTGTTTCACCACCAGTTGAAATTGTGTTCATTTTAAATAGTTTGTGTGTTTCGTCGTTAATTGAGTCTGTTTTAATTATAGTTGGTAATTCGTTGGTAATTTCGTCATCTTTGTCATTACTGACCGGACATAATGTCGAGTAGGTGTTACAACGTCCATCATTGACAAATTCATCACAAGTTTTATCTTTCAACAATGTTGTTTTCCTGTCAGTGTTCTGACCAATAATTTCAGCTCCTTCATTATTATCTACACACGATCTTTGTTTTGATATTATGTTCGTGTGTATAAATCTTTCTTCCTCTGACTCACCTAAAACACAATCTTTTTCAATATCTATACTTAGCTTTGATGTTGTTGTAGATGATTCAATGTATGTCTTTTGAATGTCATGATTTGTCCCTTCAAAACTTTTATTGTTGTTGTTATTATCCACTTTCCAATTCGATGGTTCATCGCCATTTATAACAACATCACTACCATTTTGAATTTGACTCTTTTTCACCAATCGGTTCTTTAGTAATTTGTCTTTTAGTTTCTGGTTAATTGAGACATCGCATGGTCTTTTGGTACTGTTGTTCACATTCCCAATCAGCTCTTCGACTTCCAATGGAGTATGGATAATAATTTCTGGGATTCGAAAACCACTCATGTTTGTCAAATTTCTTCTTTCAAATCTGATTTTTGTTTTTCTTTCCTCATCTAAAACAGATGAATTGTATTTGCAATCAGAATGACGAGAAGAAAGAAAGACCAAACAGAAAATAGAAAAACTCTTCACTCCTTTTATAAAGTCTCTTTGAAGTAACTGCTATGGAATAATGCTATCAACTATTATACGTTGTTATACCTATTTAAGGTAGAAACCTCAGTCCCTTTTGCTTTTTGCTTGAGGCGCTAACGACAGATGTCCAATCATAAAGACGATTTACTGAACAAAAATCTTCTTTTTCTTCTTCTTTTTTGTTGAAAGACTTTTGTTTTGAAATAAGAAATCTTTTCCTTTTTTTTTCTAACACTCTTCTACTAAAGTGTTGCTCTTACAACTCTATGCACTGCACTACTAATCGCTTCTCGGATTGCATGAGAAAATAGGTTTGTGGTCATCCGAACAACAAAAAAAAGAACAATAAAAAAATCATTAGCGCAACAAGCACAGTAATCTATATCCGTGATCTAAATGGCATGCTTTCAAATCCATTATCCTGACTTGTATTCCTGAGAAAAGACATTGGGATTAAGGTTGAACAATAGAATTGTGATTATACCATACCTGCATCTTAGGGATGCTATACTCCTATGATATCATGTAAACAAATATTGACGTCATCAATACATGACCTTTTTGCAACGAGAAGAAACCAGTTCTTTTGATTAAATCTAATTTCAAACTTGTTTTCTACATACCAGAAAGTCAATATAACATGATAAATGAAAACGTTTCAGAAGTCATGACAATGTACGTAGTAAGCACAGATATTTGTCACTCTTGTGTTGGTTAGATGTACAACAAAATTATCCAAAGTGTCAATCTGTCAGAAAATGACGAGTAAAATAAGACAAAATAAACAAACTTTGTTTTCATTTTAAGGACCAAAAGTTTTGAGTAAACACCAAAAAGAAAACAAATTCGTTTTTTAGAGCTATACCAATGCCTCCTCTATCATAAAAACCATCGGACGCTTATTTTCTGATAAGAAACTTAAAGTCGAACTTGATAAAGATTTGAAAATCAGGAATTGTGGCATAACTTTAGACATTTTATGACCTAAATGAGTTAAAGTATATTAAGTATCATCCGCATATAGACTCTGTTCTGTATTTTATTTAATTTACTTCCCTAATGTGACGTCCAATGATTTGGGATGCACCCTGAGTAGTTTGAATTTATTGCAAACCCTGACAATAGGTGGTTTCTACCTTCTTCCTTTACTTCAATAAAAGACAACTTTGGTTCAATTTTTCGCTTAAAATTATCATGCTAAAAGACGATCACGTTGACTCGAACTATGATTCCAGTCTATGCCACAAAATAATCATTTCCAAATTGGAGAAAAATGGTTTACCCAAAGATCAGACAAAAGTCTCATCAGTGGGGTACATCCCTAATTTCATCACCTATCAGTTGAAATTGTTATGAAATGGTCTAGTTACAACCACAAACAAATAATACCAATTGACCTTGTTTTTTAAAGTGCACTCAACCTCGATCCCAGGGCTTCCTTCAGTCGTATCTCTGTGACGGCCTACCGAAAGGAGCCCTGTGATCGAGGTTGAAGTACACTTAGAATATTACAAGTGCAAAAACAAACGTTCCCTCAAAAAACCATGTCTGCTTGATAGATTCTGTACTAGCTAAAAGGAATTTTAAGAGGGTGGGGTTATTACGAAATAGGTTGACCTGAGTAACAAATTTTAAACTTCGTGTAAAGCTTTCAAAAATACATTTTAAACAGTCTATCATAACCACATTTTCATAATTAAAAGTAAATATTGGCACAACATTTCCATTTTTCAAAATATTTTCCCTGATTGCTAGCATACAATGGGGGATTTTATGTCGGACGGAAAATTAAAACAGTGTGGTATTCAAGCATGTAAACCCAGGGCTCCATCAGAGCTGTTTTTATTGTTGCAAAACCATATCTATTCGTTAAGAAAGTCAAATTTATTTATCATAGTTTAAAAGTGGCAAAAAAATATTTGTATGCTAAAACCAAGTTTCAAAAATTCATTTTAAAATATTGTTAATTTTCCGTCCGACATAAAATTAGCTTGAAAGTTATTATTTTTGACATACAAAAAAGTTTTTGGGTCTTCAAAATAAACTTTTCTACTGAGGGTCTGCAATGTTAATTTGATTATTATGTGTTCAAACTTTTTTGAATTATTTTTCACTTAAAAAAAATCGATCAATTCATATTTTTAGATTTCCTGGAAGTTCAAAAATCCGAACTTTTTTTCTTACGTGATGCAAATCACAATGCTATTTTAGCAGCCATCACAATAATATTTTATATAGATCTATAAATATTTTAGAGTAAACTGTTAGGTGAATTTTTAATGCTTTAAAAACTTAAAAAACAAAAAAGCAAGTTGCTATAGTTACTACACGCCGTCGAATTATGGGGGCGTATGTTTTGTTATGTTTTTCTTCCTTTTTCGTGAATGAAACTATTAAAGTTTTTCAAAGCAGACTACGATGTTTTCAATGTGAATTCTAGTCTGAAAATTTCATCATAAGAATCTGTTCACTTGATACAAACTGAAAAACATTCTCAATTTCTAATAATTTACAATGAATTTAGAACAAACGTAGAGTTTTCATACCCTAAAACGTCAGATGCAAAGCTAAAAGACCAATAAAAATTTCCGATTTATTTTCTTAGTCCTCCAATATATATATATATATGATTTACGCATTCTTTTAACTCTATTTTACCCGGGGGGAACTCTATTTTACCCGGAGGGGAGGCACATTTGTGATAACATTTTTTTCTATAAATATACGAAATGAAACTTTGCAACTTTTTGTTTAAAATCTTATTAGGTACATTTATGCAAATTTTAAGCCCCATGGTTGAAAACTTAGTGGCAAAACTTCAAGACCAAATATTGAATTTCAACTAAATTCAGGCAAAAATAACTGTGAGAACTAAAATTTAAATAACTTATGAAATAGACATCTATTTAAAATAAAATTTCAACGTTTACGCAATCAATTTTTGTCAAGTTTGGCGCGCCGTTATGGACTCGGTATATATGATTGATTAAAAACCGTAAACTGTTAAATGAAAACAGAATTGGAAAATCTTCATTATTTCTCTTTCAATTTAATTTTTGGGGCACCCGGATTTTGCAGGGGCCAAAAAGCACGGATGAAATAGGGTTAAGAAAGTAAGACTTTGACAAATTATAAAATGTTCCAAAAATGCCAAAAATAACGCCAAGAACATCCAGGTATGATAGAAAACAATATGGGGTATATGATGATAGAATATGTTTCATCTGAAAAGTAGATTTCTTTTTTTTCCTATTACACAAAATTTCGGGTTTATTTTTGATCGTTTGTAATTAATTGTCAATGTGTAAATGTATTTTAATATGTTAAACTTATTACTTATGTACACCGCTATCAAGGTATTTCTAAAATCCCGACTTAGCAATAAACTATTCTAGCAGTGATAGTAAGTTTTACGATGAATAAGATTACCAGAAGCGATTTCATTTTTTTTAATTCTTATATTTCGGCCAGCCTTCCACTAGCCATCTACAGAAAAAACTGTGCATTTTAATATTTATATGCGCCCGCATACTGAAATGTCCAATGTAATGTGGCCAACAGAAGGGAGTAAGTTGTCAATAAAAAAAAGAATGATATTTATCTTTATAAATAACCAATTGATTACTTTTAATGATCTTGTCAATTAAAGGGCGGGGTCTATTACGCCCGTTATATAAATGTTTTTCAATGTTTATCTGTGGTATTTGTGATTTGTTACGTTTCTGGTAAAAGTTAACTCCAGTGAGAGATTCATCTCTTCTTCCTGGATCTAAAATAAAAAATACTTTATTTACTGCTGGGTTTTGAAAAAGTATATTATGTTCAAGAAGGATATCCGAAAAGGTTGTTTTTAGTCTTGAAATGCCATGTCATATTGTGTACTGAAATGATATCTGCTGGCGAGATTCGTTGTTCGTTGTTTTTAGTCATTCTCATCATTGTCGGTGTTCGAAATTGGTTTTCTCGATTTGTTAATAATGAGTTGAGTCATTGTTCGAGATAATTTGGTTCGTGATATCGGGTCAGATTATACGATAATGAATGGGACATGAAAAAGCTGGCGATCACCAGAATTCTGAATTTCAGGAATCGGATTCAGATCGGATTCAAAAAGGGGTTAATAGTTTTCTTTTCCGGTCTAGTTGTTACCAATGTTGTCAACTGGGTTTTGTTAACATTCACAGTAGATGAAATTGACGGAAGGTCGTGATTTTTTTTCGTCCAATTTGGTGTGTCATTAGCCTTTCATCAATTCAATATTCATTGGTGCCATTTCATCATCAATTCAATATTGATTGATTGGTGCCATTTCATCATCAATTCAATATTGATTGGTGCCATTTCATCATCAATTCAATGTTCATTGGTGCTATATTACCATATTCGTGATGGATTGGGGCCTGTATTTGAATATGAGAAGGTCTTTGGTGAATTTGAAACCGATCCAACTGCATGAACCAACCAAACATTCAAAACAATAAAAATCTTTGGTGTATTTCAGCCTGTCTATTTATTTGTTGTATTTCTTGGTTTGTTTTTGATTATTTGAGGTGCGAAAAGAAAGAAAGAAGTATTTTCATCTCAAAAAGGAATGTGAAAATTATACAGCTTTTTGATATAATTTCAAAATAAATGAAATAATTATCAAATTATACATTCGCTTTGTTTTAGTTGTCCAGATAATTAATCCTAATTTTTAAACAATTTTAAATTTCACACAATTATTTCTAAAGAAACAAAAAAGAGAATGGAGAAAGTGAACAAACAGGAGTTACGATTTGGGGCACAACAACAAAGTCCAGCTTCTTCGGACCGTTTGAATTATCTCATCCGGGAGCTGACCCAAAGTACGGAATTGCGTACTTCTCGCACTACTTTTCTCCAACAAATACAAGGTGAGGCAGCTGTTTATAAACAGAGTAAGGCAAAGAAACAGTCAGTTCATAGCATGATGAAGAACAGCCTGATGGAGGGTGTATTTCAAGAGTCCCTCCACCGCAGGATAAGAAGGTTGACTGTTGATATCGAAGAGAATATGAAAGAAACTACGCTCCATTCTCGCCCTGCTACCATCAACCAAAACCCTAAAGATGAGATGGATGCTACAAGCGTTACAAATACCAGTGCGGTTAAAAATGCAGCCAAAAAGTTACTGGAGAAAATCCATTCAATAAAGGAAAGACGTAGAAAGGTAAGATTCAAATAATGAACATCCAAATAACATTCAAACAGCATCACTAGGAAAATGTTTGATTATTACAATCTCTCTCGATAAAAATAATGCTAAAAGATAATTTTCTTGAAAGTATTAGTTTGTTTGTGTTTTCAAAGTTGAATAATACAATATCTCTATATGAAGATGCCAGGTCAGGCCACCATTTGCAAATGTATGTCTGCTAGAAACAAGTTGCTCAACCTCGTTTTCATGAAATCACTTAATTTGAAAGTATCATACCAGAGCAACCAGTAATTTTTTTTCCCTATCTAAAACACACCCGAAAGTTGAATGACGTCACTGGCAGATACACTCCAAAATTTTATAAACAGTTCACAGTTACTTTTAAAATTTCAGAATTGTTCCATTCTTCTTTTGGGAAAAATGGCGCTCTATTCCCAACGACTTTTGACAAGTATGGCTTCATTTTCATACGAGAATACACCTAAAACAGCAATCATGCAAGCATGGGAACTAGCCAATGTTGATACAGGACAAAAAACCACAGCAAATTCACTGATGCCATTCAATAAAGAGGAATTTACTAGAAACTTAGAGGTGAGTACACGATGGGTGATTTCTGTATGTTCATTCTTCGTATACAGCAGTGTATTAGGAACATAGACTAGAGAGTCTTTTTTCTCAGCAAAAGTTCTCGATACGCCGCTGGTATATAGGCTCGTTTTCGGGACATGTCTAGGGGATAGTTTATTCCCGAAAAATCACGTTTCTTAGTCATGAGTTAAGCAATGTACTAAGAAGAATTTATTACTCTACAGTTTCATTATTCATATTCATATATATTTAGAATGTTGGTTGTGAAGTCCCTACATGGGCCAAAGATGTTCTCCGTAAAAATGGTTGTGAGCGATCAGTTAATGATGTGTATGGTCTTCTAAGAATGCTTTCAATCCTAAAAAAATTTAATGAAAAATTCACTTATTCCGTTCGAACAGTCATGTGTCGTATGTTCACTTATTCAAGGTAGAAACCATACATTTTATCTATCCTAGTTTTGTTATTATGTGGAGTAATTTGCATCGTGATATATTTTCATAGTTATACAGTGTGTACTTCGAAAGTTATAGGTCATTTGTCAGAACTACCTGGAAGTTTGCTTAAAGCGTACAGTAGACGAAAAAGCTAAACTTCAAATTCCAATAACTTTTGAAATTACTAGGATTATTATTATTAGGATTGTTTCTTAAACATAAAAAAGTTAATGAACATTTTGTAAAAAGGGTTGCGAAGCATTTCGCAGGTTGCTGGCAAAATTCTAAATCTCAACATTAGGTTTCTTGAGGGTGTCTAATAATAAGCGTCACAAATTTTCCGTTCCAATGAAGGGTCAAACGTCTACATAGTATTATATTTATTTATTGATGATTAAAGTTCACTACACGGCGTGCAAAAATTAGGTCAAAAATGTGCAACTAAATTTTCCGATTGTTTTTTAATTGAATTTATAGGGCAAAAACTTGTAATGGTCATAAGTATAAAATTAAAAATATTGAGATTTCAAACTTCGACAGTAGTTATATTTCATTTAATTGTTATCAAAAAAATAAAAATAAATTAAAAATAGTAGATATATGACGTCATTATGTCAGTATGCTTTCATCACTCCCACTACTTGATTTTATGAACATTAAAAATACGATTTTTATAATCCTTAAAGTATGAGAAAAATTTCCATAATTTGAAATTTTTGAAATTTTTATCACGTGACAAATAATGACGTCATCAAAATTTTAGTATTTTAATATCTTTGTTTAAATTTTTCAAAAGTGCAATAGGTCGGTAGAGCTTGAAAAACTGTTTAAAAATATGCTATGGTTTGTATCAGTTTGACTACTATAACGCGAAATATTCTTGAATTTAGATTTAAGACCTATTAGCCAATCAGAATACAGCATTCTTTAAATCTCAATAATTACCTGTTACCTTTTTAAATTTTTTAAATGTGATACCATTTTTGAACACAAAATTTTAACACCTATGAAATGGTATTATTTGTTTCGTCCTCAAAACCAGATTTCAAATTCTTAAAAATTACAATTACGTCATCAGCTATTACAAATGTCAACGTCACTCCCAATATCATTAAAGTGACTTTAATTTTTTTTCAAAATTTGATAACAAGTATTTCAAAAAAACATACGTGAAAGTTTCAAACATTTCTGAGATATTAAAATTACTAAAATTAAAGATAAATTATTAGTTGCACATTTTTACCCTCGTTTTTGCCCGCCGTGCTAGATTCATGCGGAAAGATATTTTTCGGTACCGTAATATTGGAAAAAAAGGATGAAGGAACAATAAATAACACAATGGTAGGAAGAATTTATACTAAGAATACAAAAGTCTCTTAAATTTGTTTGTTTGAACGAGACAAATATCAACGGATGTCTCGTTTTTTCAGACATTTTTAAGAGA
>JAYRBV010070780.1:3081-27345 GCA_036023255.1 Mitrocomella polydiademata
ACTACAACACCGACAACCACTACAACACCGACAACTACTACAACACCGACAACCACTACAACGCCGACAACCACTACTACAACAACAACTCCTACAACAACAACAACAACTACGACAACTACGACAACAACAACGACAACACCTACAACGACAACAACACCTACGACAACTATCACGACAACACCAACAACCCCTGCCAAAACAACAGTTAATAGTAAGTATTTCACCTTTTTTTTAATCATAATTTCATTTTCGATCAGACATTCACTATTAAATTGAAAAGTTGTAGGATAGTAACTTTTCTAGTCTCAATTTCATTTTTGATACAAGCTATACCTTAATAACTCTTCTCTATTTCTGAACCAAACTTTTCTAATCTTATTTTCATTGGATTATTGATAAAATTTTTATTTCTTGGAATTTACACTTCATCAATATTAGTTATATTCTAAACTAGTTTGAGAGCAGGAGGGCGAGTTCCCTTGCTGAACGAATATATGGTAACCCATCTTTTATTTCCAGTGTTTCGGTTCTATTTTTTGTGGTTTACTTTGTGTATCCACTTCATGAGTATAAAATTACTACCAGAATAATCATTGAAGTCACTCTAATCAAAGTACTCAAAGTATATAATGTAGGAATGAATAATTACGAAGGTACTTTTACTTACCTTACAGCAACTAAATGTGCAACTACCAAGTCTCCATGCCCAGGTTAGTATTTACCTTTAAGGAAGGTAATATAATACTTTTATATTTCGTTTATATGTAAACGAAGGGACAACGCAAATACGACTCATTTCAATACACGGACAAATGTTTATAATGGCCTAGACAAACGTTTCTACACTGTAATGGTTTCAAACGGTTCTACTAAAAACAAGCTAATCAAAAAAACTATTGCAGTGTATGAACGTTCGCTCAAGCTTTTTCCTGTCACAGTTGCTAGCAACAACATAGCAACGCGAGACGTCAAAAACCGTGTATTAAGTAATTCGTTGTTCGTGATTTTGAAAGCGACATTTTCTTTCAGGTGTTGGTTCTTGCAGCAAATGTTGTGGTGGAAAGCAGATTTACATTAACATCATTCAGAATGGAGCGGTGAGTGAAATCAAAGCGATACTATCCCACGATTATACTTATTACTGTATCGTAAAATATTTTTCATAAATGTATACTCTTTACTTCTAAATAATGGTTTACCAAAAATCAAAATAATTCTATAAAGCATTAACACGGATAAGTCATTTTCTTCCATTTCAGGGACCAGTTTATTTGCTTCAAGGAGCTGCTTTAGACCAAACAAATGCGGATAAAGTTTTACAGAAAATGTCAAAAATGACACCACCAACTGTGAACGTGGTGAAGAACAGTAATGATAATATGCTGAGCACACAAGAAATTCTGGAACTAATCAAGGTAAATGTTTTTTAAAAATATCACAAGATATTTCCCAAAGTTTTATATCGGCAGGCAAATTCATGCAGAATTTCCTTTCCTTCATAATGGTTACCCATTTCTTAGTCAAATATCAAACACATATTTGTACCACACGTCATCAATTAATAAGCGTTAGAAAATTTCATGTGGTATATTTTAAAAACATATTTCTTTGGTGAGTCTAAACTACCAGATTTTCTTTTTTACTTAGCAAAAATTGCCGGAAAATGAAGAGGTGATTGAATCTTTGAAATCAGCTTTGGAAACAACTTCTTCAATCAACATCAACCAAAGACGAAGCAAAAGATCAGCGATTAAGGGTGAGAGTTTTTTTTTTGGCAATGTTGTAATTGCTTGTTGTAAATTTTTTTGGAAACACATAAAGTTGTATTGGAATCTGATTGGTTCGCTTGAAACAAGAAAAAAAGCCGTTCTTATCATTTTGAATAGTTGTGACTTTCCTGTCCTGTCCTATCTTGTCCCGAGAAAAATTGAACTATATTCAGCTTTGTATGGGGACAGAGAGCCGGGACAGTTAGGAGAGAAAAATTCATTTATGACCATTTTTCTATCCTACTGAATAAGAACACCGTATAATAAATATCATAAATAAATATAATTAAATTTCAGGACCATCACCAATCAACGAAGTTCTTAGAATTGCTAAAGCTGCTGGTTGTAAAATGTTCTTGAATTATTTACAAAACTCGAACGTTTGGCAATTATTGCTCATCAAAGCTAAGAAAATGCCAATCAACGTCTTTTGCCCAACCGACCCTAAATTTGAGGAATTCTCTTCAAATAATGGTGACAGAGAAATCAGACGAGTCATACTTGGTCATGTTACTAAGAAAATGGAAGAAAATCTCTACAAATCACTTTTCAATGAGAATAGAAAATCTGGCAAATTTATGATTGAAAAGCGCATTGCTATTGATAACAAGGTACACATCTTTCACTGTTTCCCACTTTCTATAGAGTCTCGTATACTACCTATAAAGTTGAATTTGTATTTGCAGGACCGGTAGAAATAATTTGAAAGTGTTGGCAGGGGCTGAACCATTTATTATCTAAGCAGGCCCCACCATGGTTGTTATTAAGAATAAAAACATCACTTCTTAGCAAAAAAGTGGCGAGGCTAAAGCCCTCCTCTCCCCAGCTCCGCCGAGCCTGATTCTTTTATAACCAGACCAAGACAAACATAGTTTTGTCAATGTGTATATTCAAAACATATTACCTTTTTCAAGGACTTCATTCCATTCCATTTTGTGTTGGTATTGTAGCATATTAACAATCAATGGAAAATCATCAGCTAAAGAGAATGTCCGTCTGACAAAATGTATAAGAAGCACCAAGGTTTCCCGTAGTAAAGTCTCTTAAAAAATTTGGAAGAACGAAGCAGAGACAAAAAAAAATACCTCGAACGTTCCCGACAAAAAATAAGAGACTTTAAGTTTAGTACAAATGAACGATAAGAAAGAGATGTGTTTACATTCTGTCAGATGAACTAACTATATGCTAAGGCTCAACGGGAAATCGTTGCCAACGTTTTTTTTAAGAATTGCGTACTTTCCTTGTTAATAAAAAATGTTTTTGCTTCGTACTTAGGTATCATACAAAGTGGACAATGCTTCTATTATAATGGCTTTGAGTTACGGCCCTAATTTGACGGTGACCATCATTGACAACGTTATTGAAGATAATAAAGAGAAAATGATGCATGTGTTGAAAAAGTTAAAGAATCTGTCGATTGCGTCAGCTTTGTTGCAAAAAAGTCCATTAAGGGCCTTGTTACACGGTAAACGTCTTGGCATAAAAAGAGTTTGTTTCACTCACGAAATATGTATGCAAGTAAAAGGGGAGTTGAAGAACCATTTCGACGCACTGGCCAAGACCAAGCAGTTCACCATACAAGTTTTCAATGATGATGCATTTGCCCAAATGGACCGTATGCGATTGAAGTCATTGCAAACAAATAAGAAATCACGTGACGAATTTCTCTTACAACATGTTTTCCTTGGTCTTCTACGACACCACGATAAAGACAACACTGCACGATTGATCGCAGCCTCTGCAAGAGAAAACCACCCGGTAACAGAAATGTTATGGAGCGATGGGAAACCGGTTGTTTCCGAATCGGATCAATCGGTATTTGTTGTTGATCGGGTTATCAGAGTCAAAGAAGGATTGATACAGATCTTGAAACGAATGGATTAAACAAAACTTGTGACAATTGATTGGCTTCAAACAATTGCCTTATCTTCTTCTTATTTGATCGTTTCTAGTACGACAACATTTTTCACAATTGGAATGACCACATTTGTCTAGAACAGTAAAATGCTATATCAATTCAGACAGAGTACAAATGTCTGTGATAAACATCTGACCAAAGTTATGGAATACTTTTATAGAAAGAGAGAGAGATTTACTTTTATTAACGATATTTCAAACATACGTATCTTTTTAAGATCCAATTTTGATGTAGAAATCTAACAAAACTAATATACTTTTAAAATTAGACGTTTTCTAGACACCACAAACAATCAATAGGGTGTAATGATAGAGTATAAAAGGGTAATGATAGAGATATAAAAATTGGCACAAAGTATCTACGTCATAAAATCAGTTCAATAAATTTAAAAATGTTTTTGCTGACGTCATCAGAATTTTGATGACGTCATCAAATAGGAAAATTTAAGTTAAAAAACCTAAATTTTTATAATTCAAATAACTTTTAATTGAAATAAGATAATTTACTTCTGTTTTGATATTCTGAAAGAAAAAAGATTACTCTTTAAGATAATTTAAGCTTTTGAATAAAATTGAAGATTTGGCACCTAAATGGCGCGCCAAAAAAGGAAACATTTCAAAAAATGACGTTACGTCATAAAAGATGACGTCATCAAATTTTGACAAAATTATTATTATTTTCTAAAACCTTTCAGGAGAACCTACAACTGGTAAAACTATGAAAACAATGCTATTTGTGGTTCAAACGTTATTAGAACTTGAATCTCTAGTTTTTTGCCCAAGTTTCAAGCGAGTTTCTAAGTAGTTTTGACAAATGACCTATAATTTTTGAAATACACACTGTATACCCCTGAAAATGTGTCAGAAGGTATCTTATATGTTTTAAGGAAGATTCACAAAGTTTTAGGATCGTACAATCTTTCCGGAAGTTATTAAAACCTTTCTCCGAGGGTGGTGGAATCCACCCCCCGGGGGCAAATAGGGTTAAGGCTATCGTATGAGACCCATACTTATAAGTTCAAACTAAATAATTGGTTGAAAGGCTTCTTTCGAGTTTTCCTTGGAAGAAAAGCGACGTCAAACTGTGTAAAAGGAGATTTTCTTAAAATACGCTTCTCATAATCATTTTGTTTTTTCTAACAAACACATAGACTGGAAACGTGCAAGAAACTTTTGAATTTTTGTTTTTAATCTCTTCTTGAAATGGATTATACTTTTAAACTCGTTCTGGACTTTTAAACCTGTCTGATATGGTTGTTGATTTGATTCAAACACCAAACATTTACACCGCACAGTCCAGCACCAGTCATTGACCAAGGCTTGATTCTTCGTTATAATGGGGTCGAAGTAAAATTATTTTTTGAAAGAAGTCGACAAAGTAAAGTATCAACAATTAGCCTAATTGTATTGGATCTGTCGCTGACTTTCGGACTTTAGGCTGCTTTATTACAGTTCGTATAGACATTCATTTTCGTATACATGTGACGGCTTTCAAAAGCATACAAAGTCCACACGAATATAATCTAAAGTAATAAACCCACACGAACCTTTATAATACATGCAATCTTTACGGTAAAAATATGTCCGTATACCTATAGAAATGCTAAATAGGAGTCTACGAATCGCATGAACTTTGTAGATGTATGGCGATCTACATACGAAGATTTTGAGACGGTCTCTAAACGGAATTATCTGACCAGATGATTAGGAATGAATTAAAAGGAAGTGAAAATAAGTTAAGTACATATAGGGGAAAGTTTATTTTGAATTTGCGGTGGATTAATGGACAAAGAATGCATCCCGCTATGTCTTAATACTAACTTCACTTTTGCGGAAGAGGTGGAGCTATTTTGACTATAAAGTCTGCACAAAAATTAAATTTTCCAGCAAACTTTTGATTTATTTTGCCGAGGCTTTGAAGCTAATTAGAATAGATGGTTTCCACCTGATATGTTGAATCCAATTACCTGCAATAGCGCTTGGTGGACAGCATGCCAGAGACGTTATGAATGGTGTAGTAGTAGTATTGTATATTTACAGTGGCTAGTCCAGATAATCCAGTCCGCTTTTAGATAACGATGTGATTGTTTTCACTGGAGGCCACTCATCCTCACGAAACACCTGTAAGGGAACCTTATGAAATTATAGGTGAGGTAATTTACACCACAAGGCCTCGTGCAGGACTCGAACTCAGAACCTTTAGATTCAGAACCCGCGTCCTTAACCACTCGGCCACGGCTCCACCGCGAATGTTCTCGGAAGGTTGATAAAATCATAAAATGATGTTCAAACCTCACAGCTATATACCTCCAGAGTCTTTTCGCCATTCGTCATAGAGGCCCCAAAAAGGCCACGTAAACATAAAAAGGAAATTAAAAAAAAAAACTTTTTTAGACTATGATACAACCTTAAAAGAGAATTTCTAAACAGTAGTATATGAAGCCAATGCTAGGAGTTAAAAATATGGAATAACTTTGATGATTTAACTATAAATAGGCTGCAATGAGAGGTACTCTAGAATAAGATTTAAAGAAACTGGATGTTGAGAAATGCTCTATTTTGATAAAGATGTTCGTTATATCTAACACAGCTTTTGGAATGTCAGAAAACATTTACTACTTGCGATTCAAATGGTATTATGTCTGCTTTGTTGTAAACATTTGGTTCTAACCCACCGTCATATATATGCGCACTTCAAAAATCACATAAACATATATAATCGGTGATTTAGAAGTAAGGACTTGTGTGAGGGCTTCCGTCACCGTTTCAACACTCGAAAAAATGTCATACATTTTACACCAAAACCGATCCAGACCTTTTGACTATGTGTTTAAATACCACCTTGGGTATAAACGCTATTATCACATAATGAAATTTTTAATAAAAACATCACATTTCTCCGATGAATAATAAAAGTTAATCTTGCATAGCTAAAGAGGAAACTGAGTTCGAGTTTAGTGTGAAATAATAATGGTAGAATTTTGCGTCGAAAATTGTGTATTGTACAAGCTTTTGTTGTCTATCGTTTTGATAACAGCATCTCATTTTTATAATATTTTGCATTTATATCTCTAAATAAGAAACATATTTCGTTGGTAATTAATTTCTTCATTCAAAGTTAAAACCATCCCAATAAACACTTGTCGCAAAGCGAAATTTAAATGTTAACAATGCAGAGCTGTCTTACATTTCAGAGTTCCAAAGCATATAATTCTTTATGCCTGGACGGTTTAGTCTAGTCTGCTCTTTTACCTTTTTTTGATTTTTCAAGTAAAAATGATCCCCTCCTGGCTAAAAGGTATACCTGGAAAGCACAGAAAGAAGAAAAATCCAGTTTAAATGAGATAAATAAAAAGCTGTTTTACAATAATGTATAAACCAGTCGGCAGTTTTCTGTAAAATGAATTAACTACGCGTTGGAGAACTCCGACATATAATTAGCTTTTTGGAATTCGGTTCTGTTATTGTGACAATTGGAATAAACTCTCACACGGAGACTTTTTGATGAAGAGAGTTTATGCGTATTTCTCAATTAAGTACGTGTTTAACCCGGAGATTTCGAACTAAAACAAAAGAATATTATACAAACAGTATATTCATTCGGTTTCTTTTAAAATGTACGGTCTGGAAAAGTCAGAAAAATGACAGATACAATAAACAGAACTGATGCGATTATGAATGACTTAGCAGCAATATACAATGTACAGATTTCAAGAGAAAGTTTACTTTATTGCCTTTGTATAATTTTCATGCCTTAACTTTTGACAGAGATTGTCCACGAGAATGAGTTGTTCTTTTACGAGGTGCAAAACCTGCTTCTCTTGCATCTAGCCTCTGTTCACAAGACTCAAGTGAGGAAAATTTGGATACTATATACCTCCCATCATTCGGCGTTCTCAAAAAGTTGTTTTTTTGTTTTGACGTCAAATGATTGAAGTTGAAGGGTAAAGAACTTTAAAAAAATCTCGTACACATTTAAAAAAGAATCAAATAAAAAATCAAGGCAAAAAATCAATGTGAAAAATGAAATTAAAAAGAAAAAATCAACATAAAATCAAAAATCAAAAATCACAAAAAATCAAAAAATCATAAGAAAAAGTGCTTTACCCCTTGATTGAAGTAGTCACAATGTAATAGCGAATCAATATTCGTGGGTTTAACACGAAGCAGTTAGATGACAAACACATTTTTGTTATGAATGATTAAAGTGATGCGAATAATAATAAAGAATATTAAAGTATAAAACCCCTCATACGCCAATTCCAATAAAAAAACACTGTTGAAATCCCTTTCCTTTATTAAAACTAAAGGGTTCTTCCTTGACAACAATTATTCCCCAATGCTGAATATGCTAAGGATTTTGATGGTCGATCTCATTTAAGAACGATATGCACCAGTATTTCTAATTAGACAATTCCAAGCGGAATTTTATACACCGAAACAACACCAAACGTGTACCATTAGAGGGTTTGTTTATGATTTCTAAAGCATATCAAATTGGAGTTTCCCTTCCCGTTAATAATTCTTTTGGAGAGGTCATGCGGAAGTAGTTGCAAAGTATACACATCAGATGGAGAGTCTTGTCAATCATTCTCCTCGGCAGAGGCGTGACTATGTTATAAATACGCTGATAGCTCGAACTAACTGAACTAGAAGATTTCTTCGCGAAATAAAACCTCATTGAAGAATGTCCTTCTTTTCGAATGTGCTTAATTTTCAGGAAGTGAGAAAAGGAAAACAACTTCCGGATTCAACTAAAATATATTTGATAGGGTAAACTTTGTCTAGGGTTAAATAGTTGGGAGTTCATTCTTTTTCATGATTTGTTGAGTCATATAAGAAAATTTAGCTGCCGAGTTACTCTCTAACTTTTTTTATTCCTACTTCATTATACTGTCTACTATTACAAGTTTTTTTTTCAAAGAGGAATATTATTTTTTCTTGAGTGGTTTAATTGCAACTCAAACTAACAAACAACCCTTTACTTTACCATCAGTTTAGACTGAAGGTATGATCTGAAGGGATGTTATTACTTTTATGAAAATTATATACAATTGCTTATTTATAGTTTATTGTCAGTGCATAGAAAGGTTGAACTGCTAATTCCAGACACAGATTAAGAGAACAGATTATTAGAGGTGACAAATTTTGTGACAAATACCCTCTTGTTTGGGTTTAAAAGACTTGATGATAGAAACCAGGTGTCATATTTTCATTAGGAAGTTCGAACCTAAACAACTTCACTTGCGGGTTGCAGACAGTGTGGAGTAATACGAGGGGCTTATTGTAGGCTAGATAGCAGACACTCGTCCACACATCATAAATATTCTAGCCGATTGTAGATTTTCTTCATTTGCCGTCTTGAATTCTAGCTGTCTGTGAGTTCGTCCGGAAAAACAAGAGGCTAACGCAACATGGGTGTGTCAAGACTTGCCTTCCTGGTCATCGCCATGTGCAGTAAGAATTCAAACTTATTAAATACGGTTGTTGTTTTATTTTGAATAAATGAGGGTAGAAACTTCATATTTGATAGTTAAAATTTGCTCAGAAAACATTTAGGTTGCACCATCAGTTCAATATGTTTAATTTTTCATATTAACATTTGCAGAATAGCTACGAAACCTTTCTTCTATTTCTTTCTGATAACCACCAGCCCGCTTCGTTGCGCATCAGTTCGCACAGCTCCACACCACTTTTTTTAAGATTTAGGTGTCCTAGCTAGTCCTAGGTTATGCACTCTTTTAAAATGCTTGTCGTAGTACATAAGTTCGTTCACACACTACTTCGAAAGAATGTTTCTTTTACCTTAAGAGTACACTATTTACTTATCATACGAGGGAAGCACACTGGTTGAATATTGCGATTTCAAGTCTCTACAACACTTCTAAAAAGCACAATTTAAGGCTCGTAGATATGAAAAATACAATTTTATATGGAATTTTAAAGCATTACTTGTTGAGAAATTATTGAAGGGTCCTCTCCCCCCATTTCCCTACCATCACTCTGACTCTTTAATAACGGAATGTAAATCAGTTGCATATCATGATAATAAATGAATGCAGTTTGCAAAATTGTTTATCAATGCGTATGCTATTGTGCATGTAATTTTACATTTTCTTTCCGTCCATTATTGTAATGAAGCGGCGCCAGGGTACTTCAAATATGTCGTTCATGTTATTAATACCTCCTTCGAGTTGCACACTGAAATCTTTGAAAACAACTCTGATATTTTGTTGTTATTTTCGACTTTGACCGTTTAATTTTTATGGTAATTACAAAATGAAAAGGGTCTTCCCATTAAACGAGTTTGCACATACAACCACCAGTTCGATGGTCGATATTCCGAAAGGTTGATAGTTCAACTGAAAATTTTTCTTTCAATTTTCAAAATGTTCAAATTATTCAAAACTAGCTGGTAAATCAGCGTCTCACGGACGCTGAAAAGACACTGCTTTTGCCCGTTGATAGAATCAACCCTTCGGGCTTGCTTTTCCAGAAAAAGAAAAAGAAAAGTTGGAAAAAAAGATTTCGCAAAAAAAGAATTCAGCAACAAATTTTTCACAGTTCGGCTACCATTAAATGCGTATAGATAGAGACAAAATAGGGTAATTTTTAACGGTAAAAAGCTTGCATTGTACAGAAAACACTTACTTTTATCGGTAATTATTACATTCTTTTTCTCTAAATATCGGTAAATTCTTCAAATTTACCGGTATAATATATCGATAAACGACGTTTAGTTCTTCCGCGCGGTGAGAAAAGGTTGTTTTATGTACGCTTAATATTTGCATATCCATTTACCGATATATCGGTATTTACCGGTGATTTACCGATATAGCGCTAATTTACCGGTATACTGCAAATTTCTACCGGTAAATATCGGTAACTATCGGTATATACTGGTAAATATTGGTATACCGGTATTTATCGGTAATTACCGATATTTACGCCTTGGGAAAGAAATTTGCGCTGACAATCATGTTATCGGTAATTTATTATGAAGAAAAAATTACCGGTAAATAAAGTTTGAGTATCGGTAAACTGTTTTTGAATTACCGATATACCGATATTATCTTTTAAAAATTATCGGTAATACCGATATACCGATAATTACATGTTTTTTCCATGGAGCGTCACATATAGGTTTTCAAAAATTTCAAATTTTGTAAGAATCTAGATTTTCAAAAATCTGTAAATTTTAGAAAAATTATCAATTATTTTAATTTGAAAACATTTAAATAATACACAGAATTCTTTGGAAAAAAAACATTGAACGAAAATTGGAAAATATTTAATAGAATTTGAACATATTCAAAAAAATAATGGAAAAATTTGAATATTCGAAAAATTAAAAATCAAATCAATAGTTTGAAAAGTTGAAGAAAAAATATTATTCGGACTTTCGACATTTCGGACTACAGTATATCGACCTGCCGACACTTCTGGGTTCGTAAATTTAAAATGCCTAAAGCTTCTTTTAAATATTATCAAATAACAACACTATAAAGAAGAAGAGATTTGGAATGAGAGGATGGGAAAAACTCATTAAAAGTCGTTATAAAAACGATTGATTTGATTTTAAGTCGGCTTCTTTTGATGTACCAGGTGTGCTAAAAGAAATGGTGAAATATTTAGTAGCTTGGTAGGAACTTCTTTTTTTTTTGCTTTTGTTTCTTGAGATCATTTAGATAATTTTAATTCTAAAAAGTGAAAATATGTAGGTAGTTGTGGGCGGGAATCCTATCATGGAAATAGGGAATTATACCAAAGCACTGGAGAAAAAATCTTGTCTGACAATGTAGTTTTTATTTTTTCGCGCGGGTTCATTAGATCTCAAATGTAAAATTTACATTTGGGCCCTTCTTCAAAAGTTAATGTTTGTGAAATGTAAAATTAATTTAATGAATTGTTTCAACTAACAAACACAAGTTGCAGTGTTAAACGTTGTGTTTCTTATGAAATCACCAATTTAATCCTTTTATCGTATCAAAAATAAAGTATATAAATAGGAGCCCTTAAAATAGATCAAGATTTCTTTGAGTGAGTCAGAGTATGTTTGCTCTCTTAAAAAGTTCCTTTTTTAAACAAACTAAAAGATGCAGATAGAGAAAAGCACATAAGGAAGACGATATTTCAAATAACAACATCTACTAGCTACCAATGCAGCGTCAAACGCTCCAAATATACACTGCTTTCGCCATAAAACAATAACAACAAAATATGAGCGCTACGTGCTTTTAATACCACGCGCCGCACAGCACCCATCCATCACTTAGCGTTCTAAAAAAGAGCAGCACGCTTTCCATTCAGGTCTTTGTTTGACGTCAATGATGTGAAGACATTGTATTGAATGCTTATTCAACGGTTGTGATAATCACAGAGGTAGAAAAATCAACAAAAGCTGTACAAAAATGTAGCATCAACCCCTGAACGAATAATTTTTCTTCCTAGTTTTACTTCGGATTTAATGAAGCCGCTCCAAAACGGATAGTAAGTCTGACCATAGTAGTGGCTCACACAATATCGCTTCGGGTAATAAGAAGTAGAAGAAACAGTAGTGGTATTAGAAAAAAAAAAATTGTTATTTTGGCCTACAGAAACTTAGTTAAACAACTATGGAACGAACGGGACACCAAACCGTATAACGTGAGAAAGACACAAACCATTTTCGCAGCGAGATAACGTGTTGTTATTAAGGAAAACGAAACTACATGTTCAGTGGCATTAGTCAGTAAATGTGTAGAAAACTTGATTCTGATGTAAAGTATGCAAATAAGACTATACATGACCTATCATAATTGTTGAAAAAATTATTGTTTTTTTTTTGTTGTTGTTAGTTCATGGAGGTATGATAAGTCTTATAAAAACACTCGTGTGTGATTCTAAAAATAGACATTACAAAATGTATAAACAATTCGTTCATACGTGTGGAAAAAGAAAATAATTTCTTGCTGCTCATTTTCCTAATCTTTTTCCCCAGGGATTTATATTCATTGTTCTCCTTTTAAGTTCTGTTGCAAATGAACCCTTTTTCATTATCCTGTCAGAACGACTTCTCGAATGATCAGTTTATCCTTAACTAATTGTTCATGTATGTCATCAGTGTTTGCGACTCAAGTAGTTAGAGGCTCTTCAGCGAAGGTTATTGCAGCCAAGGTTCTATAAAATCATCAAAATTACATAACTAAGCAACACAAAAACAATGGAATAGCCTCAAGTTCCACATAGACTCTTTCAACCCACAGATACATCTGATTCGTCTGATACGTCTGATTCGCAGACTTTAGACCAATCAGTAAAAAAACAGGCTAACAGATATAGCTATCCTTCTTCAGATCCCTACTGCTGGATAACTTCTATTCTTTTTTTGTCTGCCCACCACATCTAAGGCCAGAAAAATTCGAAAGGCACTTCTTTTATCCAAATATAATGCCTAGCCGGGTTCTCTCCTCTCCCTCCTACCTTCAATATTGATTACGACAGCAAAATTAACTGGATAAAATAACAGAAAAGCATCATTCACAAACGCAGAATTGAATTGAGAGGAGGTGTTAACTTTTTCAATTGTTAACAATGTTTTGTCCAACTGTATGTTTATTTCGTTTTCAAATTATAGCTATCGGTGTATCTGCTCAATCAAACGAAGTTAACAAAGATTGTCCCGGCGGTGTTCGGGATATCACTTTTGTTTTCGAAGTTCCCGAGAAGAAAGCAAAACGAGAAGTTGCAGATTTGAAACATTTATATGCATCGCTACATAAAAATGAAACGGATGCATTGAGGTGTCTTCATTATTCTCTGGTGGTTGCTGTCGATGTGGTTGATGTGGTGCAACCATTAGACTGCCAATCAAAACGATGTTTCGATCAGGCATTAGATGAATTGGACAGCATTGCAAACCGATTGCAGAATGTGGGATCGAGAGAGTAAGTTTTTCCAAGTTTTTATTGGTTCCAATGCTCTAAAGTTGCATAAGAGTATTTAGAAGGGAACGAATTTGTCAATGAATTCGGAAGTCAGCTCTTCAGTAGATTGTCCTACGAATCTGATCACTATACAACGTCTGTAACTTCGTATCACGAAACATATTCACATTTTCTTAAACTTAAATTCTTTCTATAATTATAGACTTTGCCTATCTGCCTATAGTTATTTGTCACCACACATGAATAAGCTAAATTCATTAGAATAACTTTGACGTGAATTATCTTATTATTTATTTTTAGTGCTACTTTGTACAAAAATAATTTCGTGAAAGCTGTTCAGGGATTAAACGAGACGGTGTTCTCTGAAGAAATGGGTGGCCGTCCTGAAGCTGAAAAGACAGTCGTGTTATTATTGAGCGCAAAGAAACATGGAAAAGTTTCGATCACAGAAGCCACATCATTGATGCACACAGATCCCTCGTATGTAAACTACATTTACCCTCAAACTCGAGGGTGTCTAAGTTTTAATTCATGTTCACTTGACAAAACCTCATAAAATAGACTGTAAAAACGAGGCATTTTGATGAAATTTGCCTCGATTTTTTCTTTAAAATATAGAACAGTTGATCATGAATTGAAACGCTAACTATATGTAAACTTTATTTATTTATTTATTTATCGTAGTTAACAAAGATGCTTCCAAACTTTCCAATTCTTGAAGAAACTATTAATAGATTTTTTACAAGCCATAATGATATTCAACATATTATTTTTGTACATAGTTTAAATAATGTGAAGATACTATCAAATACACCGTTTCAATATTTGAAAATTTGCACTAAACCAGACCTTTTTTGGCTATCCATAGTATAAAGACAATATTATGAGATTTTGAATAAAAACATAAATGGCAGAATCTTTTTATGATGTATAATAAAAGTTAATTTTGCATAGCTAAATTGCTAATTTGTTAAGACCATTTTGTCATTACATTACATTAAATTGAAAACGAAAACAGTACTTTTTGTTAAAAGATGCAATTGTAAAATGGTACGGTATTTTTTGTCAAAATGTTTTACAAACAAGAATTTGTTTTCGGGTAGACGTACACCATGAAATGGGCCAAACTCGATTTCTAATTAATTTCCCCTTTAGTTTCAGCGTCATTGCAATTGGCATAAACGACGCACGAGGTGAAGAACTGTTAGAAGCAGCCTTGTTTTATAACCGAATCCTATCTGTTAACACCATCCGAGAAATCTTTCCTGGAAAACCTGGATATGACATCATTGAAAGCCTGCTAGAAAATCCAGATTTCGGTAAGCTTTCACAAGTACCAAATGCAATTTCTTTAAGGTAACAGTGGTCAAGAATAAAAAAATGGTATTGTGTTTAAACGAGTTTGCTAAATTACGTGCTCGACCTCGTATTTCGGTCCCTTTGGTCGTTTGTCCTTATTTTATTATTTAGAAACAAGAGGCGTGTAAAACATGTAGCTCGTAATAACGTAGAGCACGTAAACACATAGCAAACTCTGTTTAAGCTATTGCTTTGTCTGGATGAATAGGAGTTAAGGGGTATTTGTCCATCTCGTTAGTTGTCTTTCAAATAGCCTTTTCGTACCATGAAATAAACTCGTAATAACCGATGAATTTTTTCACGATTTTCGTTTAGATCGGCACTCGGTTGAGAATCTACCTCAACGACTCCTTGAATGTGATTTTGTTGCGGACGTTGGATTCTTAATCGATGCTTCAAATAGCATCCGTGAAAATTATTTGTCCGAATTACAATTTGTCAAATACGTTGCAGCAAGGTAGAAAACATGTTTCAACATTTAAATTTGTCCGAATTACAATTTGTCAAATACGCTTTTACGTTTACATTTACATCTGTTTGTTGTTTCCTCCATTTGTTGGCCTTTGTCCTTAGTGATCGGTTTGTCCTTGACATTAAATATTTAATCTTGCATGCAATAGCAACCACGAGTCTAGTTAATGCCTGATGAGTGGTCAATTTGTATCCGTTCTCATTCTTTTTGTCAATTTTTAGTTTTGGAATTTCCAAGAACGGATCTCACGCTGGTGCGGTGATTTACAGTGATCGCGGTTCATTTTCGCAAGCCTCCATCAAGTTCAGTGACTATTACTCAACGCCCGAGTTAGTGAAAGCGGTTGAAAGAGTTGATCATTTCGGATATAGAACTAGAATTGATCTTGCGTTCACGGTAGCTGAGAACGAACTGTTTACCAAGAAAGGAGGTATGTAATTTCATCAGCAGGAGTAATCAGTTGCAATAAGGGTATTTTACAGATCACAAAAAGTATTGCACCACAATTATTTGATAAGTTGATTTACAGATACCACGTGGAAAAGGTTATTTTACAGAATGTTTTGAAATCGTGTATGATGTATAATACCTCCATTATTACAAATTTAAGTATTTATTAACCAGTTGCTGTATTATGTTTGATTCCAAGAGATCTCAGGGTTTATAATCCGACATTGTCTCCTTGAAAATATATACCTAGCAAAAAGTTATAAATGCTGTGTAAATATTCACGAATGATGATGACAACAATAATAGTTTTGCAGCAGATAGCTAGATTTTCTCTCGAAAAAACTGCCTATGCTTTATATTAGGTGAAAACATAAGCATTTGAATTAGAACACTTAAAACTTAATCTTCCAACAGGATTACGAGACGATCCGAAAGTCAAAAAGGTTATCTACCTCATAACGGATGGCGAACAAAACCCAAAGAAAGAGAAAGGCATTAAACTTGATCCTGTCGAAGCTTCACGTAAACTTTACGAGGACGGGGTTGAGATTTTCGCCATTGGAATAGGAAATCTGGTCAACAGACAGGAGCTCGAAAAGATCACACGTAACCCGAAACGTGTGTTTTTGGCAAATCATCCGAACGAGTTAGCAGGTGTAGAGTTTGTGAAAATGTTAGCTACAAACACATGTAATGATGTAGGTAAGTGAAAAGGATTCTGTGAGATATTTTGTCGAACCTTGATACATTCATAAAAGTCGTCGTAAGTGGAATTTCTTTATTTTTCAAAAAGAAAACACTTTCGTCTTTCCTTGTCTAGAAACAGATTGAATTTGGAAAAAGATGTTCCCTTTAGAACACTTTTTGTTCAATATGACGGTATCGAAAATGAAAAATGGAAAAATAACGGTACTGAATTCAAAAACTTAACAAACAGAGCAAATAAAGAAAATTTCGGTTTTCGTCACAATAGCCAAAATATGAGTCCATTAACATTTTACCTTGACATACATCTGCATGTTTAATGCCTTGTGTAAGTGAGTTCTCCTTTCCATCACCTCTCCAAACCATATTTTTCAAACATGTTTGTTTCCTTACGTACAGTACCACTTCCAACTAATGCAACGACCACCGCTACAACGACCACCCCTGGTATGTAACTTCATTAACCCGACATCTATTACACCCTTTCGAGGCAAAATTCTACCATTATTAATGTTACACTAAAATTGATTCAGTTTCCTCTTCGCAAGATTAAATTTTATTATTCATCGGAGAAATGTGCTGCATTATATGTTATTATTTAAAAATTCATTAGCGTTGATAGTTGTCCCAAGGTGGTACCTACACTCATTAGTCAAAAGGTCAGCATCGGTTTTGATGGAAAACTTTCGACATTGTTTCTAGTGTTGAATCGGTGTATTTATTCTTATAGAGAGTATAATGAGTGATACATGGTGATATATTTTGGTACTGACAGCTCTATTGAAGCCTTATGAAGACACCCCATGTCATAACTATTAATTGATCTCTTCTAAACTAAATATTTTTCTAGAAGTTACAACTACTCCTACAACAACGACCACTACAACATCTACAACGACCACGACAGCCACAACACCAACTACAACAACTACTGCAACAAGTAAGGCATTCCATGGAGAGTAGTGCCTAGAAACATAATCATAAAATACTTTAGGATATTTCCTTATAGGCAATTTCATAAATTAACCTAAGACTCACAACTCAAAAACTAGTATATCTTCTTCAGTCAGTGATTTAACATCGAATGAAGTGAAATGATTAATTTCTTCAAATTACAAGACTAATGTATTTAATAGAGCCAATCACTGCTACAACTTCACTCTCAACCGATGCAAGCATCACTACCACAGCCACTCTGATAACTAACCCACATACTACTAATGATAACCTTCCCTCTACAACCACCATTACAAGTTAGTGTTCCATAACAAACTATTCGTCAATCAGTTTTTTAACCTTTTCTTCACCAGTCGTACATGTTATCTGTCTTTGTAATAGCGGTATTTTGTCTGTGTTTTTTGAAGCCTTTCAAAATGGTAGACAAGCTGTTCGAGAAATAATTTCAAAATTAAAAAAAAAAAATTCTTCACAATGTTTTTTCCAGGATATTTTCTTGTTGGCAATTTCGTAATTAAAACTAAGACTCACCACTAATACAAGAAAACTAGTATTTCTTCCTGTCAATGACTATAACATCGAATGAATTAAAACTAGTTTTGTCAAATGACTAATTTCTTCAAATAATAAGACTAATGTATTTAATAGAGCCCACTACTACAACTGCACTCACTACAACATCTACAACGACCACGACAACCACGACACCAACTACAACAACTACTACAACAAGTAAGGCATTCCATGGAGAGTAGTGACGTAGAAACATAATCATAAAATACTTTAGGATATTTCCTTATAGGCAATTTCATAAATTAACCTAAGTACAATAAAACTAGTATTTCTTCCTGTCAGTGATTTTAACATCGAATGAACTAAAACTAGTTTTTGTGAAATGACTAATTTCTTCAAATTACAAGACTAATGTATTTAATAGAGCCAATCACTGCTACAACTTCACTCTCAACCGGTGCAAGCATCACTACCACAGCCACTCTGATAACTAACCCACAGACTATTAATGATAACCTTCCCTCTACAACCACCACTACAAGTTAGTGTTCCATAACAAACTAGTCGTCAATCAGTTTTTTTAACCTTCCCTTCATCAGTCGTACATGTTATCTGTCTTTATAATAGAGTTATTTTTTCTGTGTCTTTGAAGCTTTTCAAAATGATAGACAAGCTGTTGGAGAAATAATTTAAAAGTTAAAAAAAAACTTTCGAAATTTTTTTCTTCTTCTTTTCTCGTCTTAACGTCGGGAGCAAGCAATCTCTTTTCAGCGTCCTTGCGATGTTGGTTTGCAGCTAATCTTTATTATTATTCACAGATTATGTCCATCTGCAATGTTGTTGAATGCACAATAACACCGCTCCGTATTTGATATTCTTTATTTTATACTCTAGCTCCATTGCCAACAACAAATACACCAACTCAACCTCAGCCAGCAAGTAAGAAAATCTACCAACTTTTTCACCCTATAATTAGATTGCATTTAAAAGTTTTGTTTTTGATTACCTGTCAGGGTTCGATCAAGGATATTATACAGCGAGCAGTATAACATCCTTGGTTTGATTTTGGTAAGGTCTGGATTATTAAGGATTGTCAAAATAACATACTACTATACCACTTCTCTTTTTTCGTTTTAGAATTAGAGCTTTCTCCTTGCCCTACTAAACCTGAACCAAAGTGCACAGGTAACAATGTTTATCCCTAGTCTTACGTGGAGTTTACGTGGACTTTAGAGACAATAAATATATCACATTAAAACTTTTTAGAATTATCAAATGTATACTAGGCATAAGTAATTTAGAAGTGTTAAAATGTCATAATTTGATATTCATACTTTTACTGTTAGGTGTCGGAAAATGCGGAGCATGTTGCCCCGGACAACAGATTTATTTGAATCTTTTCTTCCCCGGAAATGTAAGTGTAATGTGCTTTGTAATGTCAGATATATCTTTGCTTTGTAATGTCAAAAATATCTTTGCAGGAAATAATTCCCACTACAATTCCGGAAACAAATGTTGAGATTTTTCACCCCCCTCCCCCCCTCTCCCCTCCCCCTATAATCAGTGTTGACAAATGAAATCAAGCCAAAAATATCATCCTGGATCAGACCAGAACATCAACATTGAGTTGTGGGGGAGGAAAGTTGATTTTTATGGAGCTTTTTTTGCCAATTATTAATTTCCAGGGCTGTAGTTATGCCATGACAACGCTATTCAGCTTCTCTTGTCTTTCTTGGGTAGAATGCGAATTACGTTTTACAAGGGACTCAAGAACTATCGCAGAATAAAGATGGTATACCAAAAGTACTGGCAGGTAATAACAATGAGAATGTTGTTCCTGATGTTAATGTTGGTAATGGATTCAACAAAGATCAAGTGATAAACCTAATTAAGGTAAAGGGGTGACGTGATTTTAACAATTTCTGTTTTTTAATACTCATAATTAAACCAATTTAATGGCTTTTCCAGTCAAGTTTGCTGACATGCCATTCCATACTGTACCATCTACATGCTTGCCACAGTAGACCCTGCGGGAATACATTTTGGGTCAATCTTTCGAATCGGTAGAATTTATTTGCTTGTTACAACTTCCTATCTATGATTACACGGGCTTTTTATATTTCTTTATTCCAATAGAGTAAACTGCCAACTGGTAACGAAGAATTATTGAAATCTATCGACTCCATCATATCAAATTATACACCTGAGAAAGCAAGGAAAAACCGCAGTAAACGAAATATTTTGCCCAAAAAACCAGCCGAAGGTAACTTATACAAAATAATGAACCAGACGATAAATTCTACCACAGAGTGTCTGTAAATAACCGGCTCAGAATTTCATAACATGAAAAAATCACTTAATTTGTGTTAAGAAAAAAAAACTATAAAACTTTACGAGAAGCAGAATGAAATTAGTGTCGTTATGATCGGTGACTGTCATAAAATGGAACTCTTTAATAAATTAACTTCATGGGTATGTCAAACTGAAACGCAATAACTACCACATTGGAATTAAAATCCGAGAATAACATTCTAAAAAGAAAATTGTATTCAACACTTGTAACATAAATTAAATGATATTTTATGTAATTTTTTAAAAACTGCCTTTTCCCAGAGACTGTAATAAATTCATTTTTTTGAAAATGATTTGTAAAATATCAATCTAAGCTTTTAAACTACATTTTTGAAATCAGCTCGAGCAAAGCAGGGTGATTTCAAAACTTTTGTTAATTAACCGAGGCGTGATTGTCCCAAATATCACCGAAGGTAATAATAGAAATCTTCGACTAGACGATAATTTGAACAAGATAAAACCGAAAATATCGAAATATCGCACATCTGTTCTTCACTTCTCGACATTATTTAAAACATCGCAGCAAAACTGTTCAAAGGAAAAGGCGTTTTAAATTAAAGATTCAAATATATAGTTTTAAAGATGTTTTCTTTATCTATCCCTTCTTAGTGACTGGTCTATATAAGATGCTGTCCATGGTTAACGTTAGTGGGTGCCACGAATTCATCAAAGATATGTCGATATTTGAAATCACCAAAAATCTTCTGGCCTTAAAAAATCTCCTCAAAGCACCTGTCCGAATCTTTTGTCCGACAGATCAAAGATATGTAGCCTACAAGAAGACACACAAGTTACATGGAAACGAGGTTAAACGTTTATTGCTAGACCACGTTGCAACAGCTTTTGGAAGCAGTGGGGCGATGTTTCAGTCAATATCGAAACAATCCAAATTGATCACCCGCAAACATGATGCTAAGGTACTTTGCTGTTTAGTAATATAACTATTACGAATTTTTACCCAGGATATAGCCTCTTCAGTACTAAGTAGACTGTTATCAATGAGAGTACTGCCTACGTTGCGAAACACCTATAACGGAACCAACGACAATTAGCAATGAGAGGTCATTCTTATCACTGTGACCGGTGGAGGACTCGAACGCCCGGCCACCATTTGGTCATGCAAATCTGATAACATAGAGGTGCTCCAGAAAATATAAAATATCTTTTAAATACAAGTAATTTCCATTCAAATTTTCCACTAAGCCCGACCCAGATCTTTTGGCTGATGACTTTATTTTGGGCAAATAATGAGATTTTAAATAAAAACACGAACTGTAGCACATTTTATCCGTGCATAGTACAGCTTCATGTTACTTAGCTAAAGCAGGAACTGGATCGGGTTTAGTGTAACATTCAAAATGACAGACTCTTCCGTCGAAAGGGTGTATTCTAAAGCTTTTATGTGTATACTAGCTGGTAAACCAGCGTCGCAAGGAGGCTGAAGAGAGACTGCTTACGCCTAGGTCGTTAGAACGGGCGAAAAGAAAAAACAATTTGCAGGAAGAAAAAAAAAGATTTTTTTTACATGAATTGGAAGAATGAAACAAAAATTTGAAAAGTTTGAAATTCTTTCCCCCACAGCTCGTCTACCATTTTTGCGTGCAAAGAGGCAAAACACCGCTTTTATTATATAGATGTTTTTTTTTCTTAGCCGCTATACACCATCAACAATGCAAATGTGTTGTTATCTGTCCACGACTCTTCCACAAACCTAACTTTCACTGTTATTGACGATGTGTTGAAGAGCCCGAAACTCTCCGTCTTAGATGTTCTACGTAACACACATAGCTTATCTACGATGTTTTCACTGGCGAAATCGTCTTCCCTCAAGAGATTGATTACAGGCGTACATAAGATAACGGAGGTTTGTTTCAGCAAACATTTCTGTGTTCAGATGTCCAAGGAACTTACGCAACATTTCAACGAGTTAAGCATGTTCCGACAATTCACCTTTCAACTCATGGAAAATAGCGTCTTTGAGCAAATGCCAAAACGACAGTTGAACAACATGATGAAATCACCTAAATCACGCGATTCATTTGTCAAGAAACATATTTTCTTGGGAATTCTTGAACAGCATAAAGATAATGGAAGTAAACGCATGATTGCTTTGTCGTTGAAGAACAAACATCCGGTAGCCGAGTTTATTACACGCAAAAATGGTGCACGTAAACACCAAATTACTCGAAACGGACATATGGCGTATTTCATCAAGAAGACAATTCGTGTCAAAGAGGGCCTTGTACAAATTTTGGCTCCTTATAAGAATTGATCCTCGATATGACTTGAGAATGAGTACTTTTCGATTATTTCAATATTCTATAAGAACAGCTAAAGCAATATAGTTAAATCTGGGCTTGATATTTCGAACATTGTACAGTAACTTGCCCAAAATAAAGGAATTGAATTTCAGGCGACTGGACTTTTCATATTTTTCTAGACATAGACAATATACACAATATGCGCTTCAAGGTAGCCGCATTCCATATCAAAACATTGCACTGTTTGGTCAATGATATCAAATTATATAGTGGTTAATATTTGACCTTAAATCCAAACTGTCAGTTTACCCATTGTAAATATATATACTCATTGTTTTTTTCTTCTCTAATGGAGCATACTTCTAGCCGGTTGTAACTACGTAAATAAAACAGTGGAAATCTTTTCATTTGCCAACGATTCCGCTAGTACTCGACTTTGTAAGTAATAAAGTGAGAGAAAACCACGTGTTGAATAACTACGGTTAACCTTATTTGCCTGGGCTTTTTGGGTCTCAAATAACCCTGGGGGGGGGTGGATTCCATCACCCTCCCATAACTTTTAATAGGGTAATGATAGAGACAAAAAATTTGGCACAAAGTATCTACGTCATAAACTCAGTTCAATGGCGTAAAAATGTTTTTGCTGACGTCATCAGAATTTCGATGAAGATTCGATGAAGATTTGGCACCTAAATGGCGTGCCCAAAAAGGAAAAATTTCAAAAAATGACATTACGTCATAAAAGATAACGTCATCAAATTTTGACAAAATTATTATTATTTCCTGAAACCTTTAAAGATTACCTACAACTGGTAAAACTTTGAAAACAATGCTATTTGTGGTTCAAAGGTTATTACAACTTGAACTTTAGTTTTTTTGCCCACGTTTCAAGCAAATTTCTAAGTAGTTTTGACAAATGATCTTTGAAGTACACACTGTATACCCCTGAAAATTTGTCGTAAGGTGTCTTATATGTTTTTAAGAAAAGTCACAAAATGTTAGGACCGTACAAAAATAGTTCCGGAAGTAATCGAAGTTTTTCTCCAATGGTGGTGGAATCCACCCCCCCCCCTGGCAAATAGGGTTAACTACGAGCCAGCTGATCAATTCACTATACAGTATGTAAAATGTGCTTCTTATGACACACTTAAAAAGTAATGACCGTCTGTCTCTAAATTAATTTACTAAGACTCTTTTTCGTACACGCTGAGTGCATAGCATGTCATTTTTTGAAGCAGGTAAATTGAAAACTTGACCTCAAGAAAGATGACAATTGCCCAAATTTCCAAGTAAAAGAAACTCCTCATTCAAATAAAGCATGACTCAGTTTAGAAGAAAATTTGCAATAACCTTCTTTCACAGTACTTCTGAGATCAGTTTACTACATGACGGATTCATTTAGAAATTATCCTTTTTAATAGCCATGAAGGATTTAACCCTGGTCAAAAAACCAAAAGATATGTTAAATTTCATTTCATACTCTTTCAGAAAATCGAAACAGAAGTACAACCATGGACATAAATTTATGGCAAAAGGAACAAAATACGCGTAATTTGGTTGCTTCAATCTAAGTTTGACGG
>JAYRBV010070781.1:6169-16471 GCA_036023255.1 Mitrocomella polydiademata
TTCTCTTTTAACTTTTCCTGATCAAGCTACTTCTCTTTTAACTTTTCCTGATCAAGCTACTTCTCTTTTAACTTTTCCTGATCAAGCTACTTCTCTTTTAACTTTTCGTATTTCTTGCCACCCTAATGTTTAGGCCGATAGCAACTCCTGGTCGAACTGCAAGTCTGGATTTACTTGGTGCAAAGTAAGTGAGCATATTTTCTATAAATATATCCTTGACACGGCAATAAATTAATATGGTATGTGTTAATCTTTCATTACTTTTCTTGTGTACACTTTATTAGGAACCTGCTTGGAGACCATGCTGCAAAGAGCTGGATTAGTTTCATTGCAGGTGAAGAAAGGCGAAAGAACGAATTACTAGCTGCTCCAACAAATAGGGTAAAACATTTTTAAAAGTGTTTGCTCGTAATATATTGATTCTATTGATAACTGTCATAGCTTGGATTTTAACTTTTTTATTTCATCTTGAATAATTCTTTATAGCCTACTCAGAGAAAGCTGCCTTCCAAGTTTGTCAAGTCATTGAAACGGGAGAAAGTTCCAGAAGAAGTATTCACAATACAGGTATGTTCATACAGCTACTAGTTACAAGAAAAGGAAGAAAAACAATACTCCACACAATAGCATGTTAACTAAATTTGATGTGATTTTTATAGGAAACTTTAGATTGGATATCGGTACACTTAAAGGCTGTCAAAGCCCTGATACACATGAAACATTCTAAGCACACCCAGGTAATTTACAAAATCCTACAACAGACAAGTAATATTTTTTCTACACTGAATATTTCTTGCAATATTTCTCTTGTGTAATTACTTTCCCTTTTTTTGAATTTTTAGGAGATTCTACTGCGAAATCACACAGCTGAGAAGAACTGGTCAAATATGGAATTAGAGTTGATCAGTGAAGGAGGAGTTTGGGGACCTGAAAAAGTGAACCCGCTAGAAAAATGGATGCAGGATGAAGTGGAAGGTGAGCGAGTATTAAAGACAAAATTTTCACTTTCAGTTCTAGCTAATCACGTTTCCTTCTCAATTTCTTGACCTTTTTATAATTCCAATTTTGTTTAGCGAACAGTGATGTGATAGAATAAGTATTATATCTTCACAGGTCCATCTCGAATGAGGAAGCGGTTGACAAGAAATGACATGTTTTACATGCACTATCCTTACATTGAACAAGAAAAAGAACACTTGTTATTAAAACATCGAATGGCATTCAGTCATGATAGCAAAGTACTCTTTCAACTTTGTCAAAAGTATACCAATCCACAAGCCCTTCCCATCGAAGGTAAAGTAATAACACTTTTCTTAAAACATGTGAATCGCGTGCAATTACTTTCACTTTACGCGTTGATTCGTGAAACTTTGTACAACTACTTTCATTTTACGCGCTGATTCGTGAAATTGCACCTGACATGATCTAATTTTTGGTTACGCTTCTTTCCTGTCTCCTTTAAAGCTTATTTACACTGTTATGAAGTTGACTTAAAAGAAGATAGTTTCTGTTACTTTTGTTTTAACTTGTTTAGTACCAAGCAAAGAGAAACCATTTACTTGGCGTCCTCAATTGTTTTCGTTGGATGGTTTTGAAGCGGAAGATTCGGTGGAAGAAGTAAGCTCACGTTACCTTTCCCTTCATGTCACACCAAACTTTATCTCGTGTTACCTTCCCTTCCCTTCATGTCACACCATTACAGTATCTAAATTATTTGGATTTTCGTTTTCCAGGTAAACACTCAAACAATCATTCAGCTACTTGAAACTGGGGAAAAGGTAAAATTTGTATTGTATCTTTAGCTGTATCGATTTCTGAGATTACTACTTTTCTCAAGATATATTCATTTCCGGAGCTTGTTATAACCTTCCAGCGAATCCGTATTTTCATCTTAAGTTTTACAGAAAAACTTGATTTGTTTTCAAGGTGAATGGGGTAAGGCGAGTACAAATTCGCTAAATTGGGATATACTTCGCATGGACATATTTTCAAGAGTTTACCAAATTCGTGTAATTCGCCAAAATTTATCCTCTTAAAGTTGTAGTATGTATGAAAGTTTTTCTTTTTACTTTTCTCTATAGATCTTCTCTATGTACCGATGCGCAAGAGTGCGTGGATTAGACAGTGCGGAAGGGCTGTTTTTGTTCGGACGAAACCATTTCTATGTTATCGATGGATTCACCCTCATGTCTGCAGAATCAAGAAAAGGTTCTGCTAAGGAGATTAAAGATATCTACACTCTCCCTGAGGGTTCTCACGAACCTCTGATACCTGTAGCCAAAGGGAATTCAATTTTAAAAAGATCGTACGTATTTTTTTTGTTTTATTTCTTTCGTCAGCAATTCTTTACTTACTTCATCAGATATAACCATTGTTCTTTATAAACTTGAAAAATATTTTAATCTAGTCAGGAGCCATCCTGCAATACCTTACCTCTCCTATAGTATAGTTTTTTTGTCTTTTATTCAGATTTTTCAAATGGGACTTTGATGTGATTAAAGAGGTCCACAAGAGAAGATATCTCTTACAGGTTTGACTCATTCCAACGTCTTCTTATTGCTGACGGCCGTTATAATTTGCTACATTTCTGTTTTGTCAAATTTCACATCATTGGTTACACTTTATATATTTGGTTGTGTTTAGGACATTGCTATAGAAGTGTTTTCTAATGATGGTAGCAATCATCTACTTGTATTTCCCAAGAACAGTGCAAGAGATAAAGTTTATGACAGGTAAATACATATTTATACTATGCAAAAGTTTGACCAATAATGATTTCGTTATTCATTAATTTTTTGAATATTTTTCTCTTTGTTCTTGACAGAGAAAGTTTGTTCTAAAATCTGATCTCCCAATTTTGAATTATCAACCACTGCCAAATATTCTAGACTCGAACCCGCCTATATTTTGTGCTATTCTTTTAGAATCAATCGTGTATCTCCCGCTTTGATAAGCAGTCAGGAATCAGTGGCAGGGATGAGCTCTGATGCTGATGTCGAGGTCGGTGCCGGTATTTTTACCAGCATGCTGTCAGGCGAACGTTCTGTCACACAGAAATGGGTACGAGGGGAAATCACTAACTTTCAGTACTTGATGTTCCTGAACACACTGGCTGGAAGATCATACAATGATCTTATGCAGTATCCCATTTTCCCTTGGGTATTGAAGGATTATTCTAGTCAGGTATGTTTCTTAAAATATATTCTCCAATATTCATGTTCGTGTTAAGTATTCTTTTTAAAGCAACCGGATTCATTCAAGCAATCTACGAATAGGTGTTTCCCAATTTTGATTATTTCAGATAATATATCCTTGATGTTGAAAATTATATACCCTGAGGTACCGAATAAGCGTCCCCTGCAATCTTCCCCCCTTTTTATTAATTTCTGCGTATTCCTAAGTTCTATTTTTCTTCGACAATGTTTTTTTGTCCCTTTTTGTCTCGCATGACTGCACTTTCCTTGTTTTAGTGTTTCAAACAAATCAAATTTGAATGTTTAACACACAGGATATCATGTCAAAATCTTTTGATTCCTAGTTCTACTCTTCATTGTTATTCCAACCCTCCTGATTATTCTAACCTCCCCGATTATTAATTTTTAGAAATTTTTCCAACCCCACGATTATTCCCACTTATTCGGTACCTCAGAGTATGCGTGAATTTAACGAGAGAATCTACAACGCACAAAATGATATCCCTGTAAAATTACCGTTTTTTTTTTTTTTTTTTTTTTTTTTTTTTTTTTTTTTTTTCAGTTTCTTGATTTAACAGACAAGAATACATTTCGGGATTTCTCAAAGCCTATGGGAGCGCAAGGGGCCAGTCGATTGGAAAATTACCGGAAAAGATTCCGTGAATGGGAGGACCCTATAGGTAAGTACCTGTGGTTGTTATTTCCCTAAAGAATTGCTTTTAACTCCCTAAAGAATTGCTTTTAACTCCCTGAAGAATTGCTTTTAACCCCTAAAGATTGTTAGATCTCAAATCAAACTGTAAACGCTTCACAAAACATGTTCGTCTTCAACTCTCTTCACTTTTCTTTCAACTTTAGGGAATACACCAGCTTATTACTATGGCACCCACTACTCGTCTGCCATGATTGTTGCGTCATATTTGATTCGTTTGGAGCCGTTCACTCAACATTTCTTGAGATTACAGGTCAATTTCCTAACCAGTTTTCGTACTACAAGTCAAGTGATCAAGTGGTTGAATTAATAGACTTTTGCAATCCATTCATAGAGCGGGAAGAGTCCAGAATTATCTGTGCGGTGTTAAGCGGTGTACCCGACCAATGAGGTCCATCCTGTCTAGTGGTTGTGCACCCTCTTGAATTCTGCACTCCTCGTGGGCAAACTCAATTCGCAGTTTAGCCATTTAAAACATTTCCTTTGTGTTGTATTTTTTACAGGGAGGACATTTCGATTTACCGGATCGTTTGTTTCACACTATCAAGGACGCATGGTTATCATCTTCTGAATCGAATATGGCTGATATCAAAGAGCTCATCCCTGAATTCTTTTACTTGCCAGATTTCCTTCTCAACAATAACAAGTTTGACTTAGGTAGGGTTATTTTATTTTAGGTCTTGGTTTTACTCAACTACTTTCCATCGTCCTGACATAAAAATAAATCTCATATACTTTTGGTATGTGACAAAGTCGGCACAAATTCCCGAAGGAAAAATATTATTATATAAATTACTTTCCCACAGTTCAAACAGTGGACACATTATACTCAATTTTTTTTTCAAGAATTGTTATTAACGTTTTTTTATCCCCTCTCATTTGTTATAGGGACCAAACAAAGCGGAGAAGAGCTTGACAGTGTTGTTCTCCCACCTTGGGCCAAAGGAGATGCTATTGAATTCATCAGACAACATAGAGAGGTATAATCTCTTAAATGAGTTTTCAAATGTCAAAGTTTCATACCCAGTCTGATCACCACTTTCAAACATACATTTAGCACAATTACGGAATGGGAACGGGACAGTGTATCTCGTGATAAGGTGATTTTTAAAGGCGATCCAACCGGATCTAAATCCGTTCTGTAAAAATGTAAACTAACTTAACTTTTTCCTATTTTGGAACAAACAGGGTTGTGCTCTTTTCACCAAATCGGGTTTTATTTTTTATTTAAACCGATCCTGCTATCCCGTACTGTTCCCATATCACGAAAATATACCACTTAGAGACGATCCTTCATTTTAAAACTAAATGCTGTATAATCCCCACATAAAATGATTTATTTACATAGCATAATACATAAATATCCTTGTTATAGAAAAAGGTCTGATTTTCTTCTTGCTTACTACTGTTCGAATTATTTCATCCCGTTTTTCATGAAGTAATGAAAAGTAGCGCTGTTGGTGTATATTCATTGCTTTCGTTCGCAGGCCCTGGAGTGTGATTACGTTAGCGCTCACCTCCACGAATGGATTGACCTTGTGTTTGGTTACAAGCAACAAGGACAAGCTGCAATTGACGCTGACAACATCTTTCACCATCTGTTCTACGAGAAATCCGTAGACCTTGATGACATCACAGATCCTCTAGAACGGAAAGCTACCATCGGTTTCATCAACAACTTTGGTCAAATGCCAAAACAAGTAACGATTTATCTGTTTTCTTTTTGGTTTTTGTTAATAGGCTTGCCCAAAATACCGTTGTTTCATAAATTTCACTTTCCGTTTTTTGGTGCTAAGTTTCCGAGTTGTACATGCGTCTTACGTTGATGTCAACTTTTTAGGAGATCTTCGATGAAGAAAATCTAGATAATCTATCAAACCCCCAACAGACTTCATTCCCTTGATTTGATAACTTAGTTTTCTAGTAGTTCTGTTTACCATAGTTGGTGCACCTCTACAAAAAATAACCTTCTGAACTTTTATATTAATTTTTTGGTTAATGCATATTTTGGCTTCGTGTATAAAGGTTTCGTCAGGCAACCCCTGTAGTAAACCTCGTCTTGAATATCACATGTATTTGACGACAGGGAATACCTGTCGCATCTTCAAGTTCGACTTTCAAATTTGAGATTCTGTCGGTTTCTGAGATGGTGATCAAATAACCAGGCGAACAGGGATATGCTTGAAGAATGTGTTCTTTCACACCCTTGACATTATGAATATTCTCGTTCTCAAGATTTATACTGAATTGTCCCGTTAAGAATCGAATATTGAGCCTATCGTGGACAGCAACAGATGTAACACGGGTGATTCGCAACCGTTTGTCATGAGTTTGTTTTCAGTTTTAACCACAAGTTTTACAAATACTTTTTCCGTATAAAGCCTATCACTAATGTACAAAATCAACTAACATTTGTGAATTCGTTAGCGCGATATTCTTTGATGAAATTACTTGTGTGTGTACGAAGAAACCAAATTCTTCTTCGATATGAATCTTTAAATCCAGCACAGTCGAATTTGCATGTGGTGCAAATGTTCCGATTTGTCTTCCGATGAAAGTATTCATAATGATCGGGTTTAAAGCATCGCTTATCTCATGTTTCTTGCAAGCAGCCACGGCGTGCTCAATTTTAGTCCCTTTAACAATAAGATTGACAACAAAATCTTTTGACACCCGAAACATTTGGCCAATATCTTTTGACATGGCTTTAACTCTGTCTGCGTCGTTGACTTTTATGCAACAGAATTTGAAATTCGCTCGGCAAATCAAATATTTCCTCCAACCTCTTTCGAATGTATATTCCATGCATCAACTCGGGACCATTTAGCCAGTGTACGTCCATCTAATGTACACACAGACAGTGGCATCTTTTGATTATCCCCTTACTCTGCACTTAATGAATTCGTACGTTTGTGTTTTATGCCTTGTTGTTTTGGTTCTACCTCTTTTGTTTTTTTGTAAACAATGTCGATCAATTTTCTTTCAACAAAACCTAATCTATTGAATATGCGTTTCACTTTAGCTAACGTGAAAATTATGTCCACGAACTCTCCTAAGCTCAACTTTATTTTATAGACAGGAAAGAAACAATGAATAAACTAAACAGAGTCACATTGGATTCTTAGTGGCTCTTAAAGTGCGCAACCATTTAGTTTTGAGGAAAATGATTAAAGTTTATTATTAACTAGAATGACCAAATTTTAATGGTATCTAGTGTATTGTAGTCAAGTGTATTTTATGTTGTGTGTGTATTTTTATGGTCAGATATTGTGGTAATTATTCATTTCCATTTAAGACATTTCCCTATATGAAACGGTTCGCCTATCACAAAGCTTGCTCGTCTTAAAGCAAGGGAGCGTGGTAGAGGGCCACCACGGTTAGTGGTTGCTATAGATACTAATAAGATGTGGCTCTCTCCTTATAGACAAGCTGTTGCAGTTATGCAATTAGACAGGCGGTCCGATTTTCAAACAGTTTCTTACTTTCTTTTTTCATCTTTGGTGGTGGAACCAGATGATATATTATTCGCTCATGGGGAGGTAGCACTCCCTGTTGCCCCTTACCACATTATTGTGTAAACTCATAGCAGTGAGAAGGTTGCCAAATATCAAAATGCTATTGCCTACAAATTTAACTATTCTAACGATGTCTGCTCGCTTTATTCTTTCGATTTTTCATTAAAAACTAAAAGCTACCTGAAACATTCAAAGTTAGCCTGCTTTGAGGACGATCGTTAGAAGAAGTTCTATTTTTGAACAAACGCAAGTCATGTCAAATTTTGAGATACACACTTACAGGCGTATACTTTATAGAAAATCCGCATAATTTTGTTTGAAACCTCACCGATTTATTATTATTATTATTATCAATTTATTTATTGTTGGTACAGCGATGTACATAGTTTACAAAAAACTAATAAAAACCAACTTTATGAAAATTTGTTCTTGCAATAACTATTTGGTTCTTTATTCGAACAGCGAAAGTCAATTGGAAATATTAATGATAAAGCGTGTGGATTTTCTTTCAGCTTTTCAAACGTGCCCATCCATGTAAACGTGTCATGCGCACACAAGATCCAAACACGTCACAAACTGGTGCATTACCTACCACCCATCAACTCACGTATAGTGATAAATTATTCTTCCATCACTTGAGTAGCCTGGTTCCGTCCGTGCAACCTGTTAAAGGTAAGTACTTTATCTGACCTATTATTTTGATTTGTACAGGCCAGGCAAGGTCTTTCCACCATTAAATCTTGTGTATGTTCATATACCATCTCATTTTGATGATTTCTTTTTTGCTTTTTCGTACAGAATTGAAAAGTGCAGTTGGTCAGATGTTGACGTCAGATAAATCGTTGACAGCTGGTACTGAAACTAATAAGGTAAGTGAGGCCATTCCATTCATATTGAATTACTACTACAAGCAATATTTAAATGCTGGGACATGACGTGGTTTTTTCTTTTCCTTTAGGCTATTTTCCCTGGTTCTCTGAATCGGATTGGATGGGGATATGGAGATTTCAGTTTGCGGTATTTTTCCAGTGACGAAAAGGTAAATTGAAAAATGAAGTTTCAAACAATTTATCACGACAAATGGACATTATTTTGACCTCTGTTTTAATTTGTAAATTGCTTTGCTTCCACTTTTAGTTATTGGCTGTTTTTGAAGACGTGTTCACTGGACAGATATTATGTGCAGCATGTTTGGATGGAAACCGGTTTATCACCGGAGGAACAAGCAGTGTAAGTTGTAGTTAAAAGAAATTTCCACTTTTATATGTAATCATTTTAAAAACTTAAAGTGGAAACTTGTAACTAATTTATAATTTTAAAGCATTTCTAGCTATTATCAATATTTTGAGAAGTAGAAGCAATAATTCCATCAACAAGCTATATACAATCGTGTAGCTATGTAATCATTCATTTCATTCTTTCAGGCTGTTTGTGTATGGAAAGTTGAACAGAACTCAAAGGATAAGACACACCAACTTTCGTTAGTCAAAGTAAGTATAGTTTAGTTATTCATACTTATAGAGTTATAACTGAATCGCAAAGTGTTGATCTTAAAGAAAGTCCAGTTGTCCAGTGGTATAGTTGTAACTTTTATAAACATGAAGGTCAATTGATTGGTATGGTTCTTCTCCTTTCATTGTAGGTGTTGTATGGCCACCAAGGTGATGTGTTGAGTGTTGTTGTGTCAAAAGCTTACAATATGATTGTCACAGGGTCAGAGGTAAGAAATCTACTCATAAACTCTCCATATTCATTCACTGGGTAAAAGTCAGGATAAAAGTTATAGTGGAAAATCTAGTTCGTATTTAATCTCACTCTAATATAGAGCTCAAAGTAACTATCAAGGGAAATAAATAGCGAACACCAGTAGCAAATGCGTAAACAATCATTTAATAACATGCTCCCGTTTTTATATTGAACTCTTCTTTGCTTTTTTTGTTTAGGATAAGAGTTGTATCATATGGGATCTACGTAAATTCACTTATACGAGGAGGTTGTATATTCGTTCAGGAGGGCCTGTTACTTGCATTGCAATCAACAATACTAGCGTAAGTATGAATTGCACCAACGTGACCACTTTGTAAGCTGTACCAACGCGATTCCGTTTTCCAACTGCCAACTTTCGGCAAATATCAAACATTAGTGTATACTACTTTCTACCTTGAACTGAAACCTTGAGGGTTATTCAATTATAATATTATATTTCAGGGAGACATTGTAACTTGTGCAGGAACCCATTTGTACGTCTGGACGGTGAACGGTGAACTTTTGGTCCAAGAAAATACGTCTCCGGCAATTACTGGACAAATTCTCTGTTGTGCTGTTTCCGAGGTAACCCTAATTATAAAGACATTTGATAGTAGCATTAACAGTGTCATCAAATCTACGTACAGAGTGCCTCGTGTACAGTTTACTGAAGAAATACATAAATTACAATTACAATTCTATTTAATCACTTGACACATAATCCCGTCACATTGTGGAGTGTGACAAAGGCTTATATTAGCTTGTTTTATTTTGGTATAGTACAACGAGTGGGATGAACAGAATGTCATCATTACAGGATCTTCTGATGGTCTGGTGAAGGTGAGGACATTTTCTTTTGTTGTTGTTACTTCAAGTTATATATTCGTTTTGATATTTTGGTTCTATTGTTTAGGATTTTGCATGTCTACTAATTTTGCCTTGTCTGAATTGATGACTACAAGCAAATATCAGGGATACTTCGGAAGATTTTAATGTAAACGACAATATAGAAAGCTAAAGGGGAAGCGGACATTATTGCCTTGTAAACCAAAATTTTGGTCATGATCGACTTTATATTGCCTCAAAGTAAAACAAAATTTTGGTCATGGTCGACTTTATATTGCCTCAAAGTAAA
>JAYRBV010070892.1:0-16457 GCA_036023255.1 Mitrocomella polydiademata
AACCGAACGGCAAATGATATTGAGCTGAAATTTTCAGGAACGTGTCTAAATGATAAGAATACTTTAAAAATACTGTTAATTTTGAAATCAAAATGGGTCGGAAAATCACCCTCTATTCGGGAAAGGTGTATTCAACTTTTATCTCGTGACAAAGCAGACATGATAATTTTGCCCGTGTTCTGTCCTGTCATGTACAAAAAAGTGGAAAAGTTGAAATTCGTCACCGTTCGACGGTTTGGTCAAATACTATTCTCTTCCAGATAGCAAAACGTCAGGACCATGAACAGAATGGTATACTTTTTGTATAATTTAATTCACAAAGCGCGAAGCAACACATTGCGATTGATAGAAGAATATTCTTGAATGCAATCAACATAAATTAAGATACTTTTATCCAAACGGCCGCGAAGCTCCAGAAAGATTCCAGTGATAAAAAAAAATTATACTTTATATTATCATACATTATACGTAGCTAAGAAACCTGACACTGATTCTTCCACTGATTCTTCTAGGTTTCACATTTAAAGAGAAAATACAAAGCCTTATTTTCGAGCTATACCATACGTAACTGAATGCTTATATATCGGAAGTCCTAAACTTTATCATAAAAGTGCGTCATAGAGGTAAATCATTTACAAAAATGCATTTTAAAACTTACTCTAACTCTTATATAAATTTTATAAAATACAAAATCTATCAATATGAACTGCGAAATTTCATATAAAATCTTTAAATTCTAAATTTTGCCTATCAAAAAATGTTATGTTGTTAATAATAGTTATAATACGCTGTTGTTGCACAGTTTGTTGGAAATAGGGTAATTTTACTGTTCTACAAAAAAACTGATAAAATATTTTTTCTTAAAAAAGACACAAATAATGACGAGACGATTTAAATTAAAAATGCAATCCTATCTGAAGTGTTCTATAATTACGTCAAAACTATAGCCAGTCGTTTTTCTGGTATTCCAGAAACATTCAAGAAAACATTTCCTTTTCTGACGTTTTTAAAATTATATGTATTATTCCAGGCCAAATGTCAGGCAGATTAAAAGTACGATTCTAACATTAGTATTATCTATTCCAATATATATATTTTAATAAATTAATTAAGTTAGTAAAAACCAGGTTGAGCTTTTAGATACTGGCTAATTACTTTCCCCGGTTGTCACGCATTACGTCCTCTAATAACCGCCATCAATGCCTTTCAAGCGCCTTTACATATCTTTAAATACGCCCAGCTGTTTATTAGAGGATTCAACGCGAAATATAATTCTTAATAATTAGCTCTAGTAAGCTTAATAAATAAATAAATTTGACTCAGTGCTGATGAACAAGGTTACGGGGCAAACAATGCGGGCAAATGTCCCGTTACATTTGACCTGTGTGTTGTACACTTACAAAATAATCAAAACGTTATCTGATAGTTATCATAAAATACTTACTATAATAAAAACAAATATCTAATGGATTCAAAATGAACTTGGCGAAAAAAAGCCTTGGCATTATAGGATGTTCCGGGGGGAAAAGTTCGAAGCCTTATCTCGCAATCAATTTTTTTCCAAAATATCGACCGGAAAAATTATTTGTAGGTAACCGTGGAGCAATGAAGGAATGAGCAAACTGGTGCCTATTTTACTGTCATTAAAATTGACTAGTATCATTAAAATTGACGTTGTAACGACGTCGTTTTAACGTCCAAACGACGTTGTATGCTTACTCGCCGCTTGATAATCGCTTTAAAAATGTGATACAATCAAGCGAGAACCCTGTGTATTTTCAGAACCAGTGACGTCATCACTCAATGGATTGGTACTGTTGCGATGACGTGTCGGATGTCGTGTCAAGATTGTCATACAGGTGGAAACGTTCCTTGCGTAGATTGGACATGGACTGGTTGATGCGTTTTCGGACAACGGGTGTCATACAACAAAATAGAATGCAATTGACAGCTCCTTGTAAATTGTCACCAATTGTCTAAAAAATACAACAAAGATTATCGTGCGTTTTACACTACTTTTCAAATAGCTACTACCTTGCGGTAAGGGTGGACACCACTCCTATCCCTGGTTTTCACCACTTACCCTCGTCCCAACCCTTAATTGGTGAGTGCTAAAGCAGGGAGGCAACGAATACCAACTTTTTACAGTCTTTTGGTATGACTCTACCAGGGACTGAACCCACGACTTTGCGCACGGTTAGCTATGACTTTATATATAAATATAACTACAAGGAAATGACTGTTAAATGTTTCCGGTCTCAGTTTCCTTATTGTCCAAAAAGAACAACTTCATTTAAAAGTTACAAATCAAAATTTGTCAGATGATAAAATCATGTTCAAATTGCAGTACTCAAGACCCTTCCTTCACTATTATTATTATTATTATTATTTAAACATATTCACTCAGGATAGCCTCTTCAGTTCTAGTGAACTGCTATCAATGAGGGTCCTGCCTTCCTTGCGAAACATCTACAAAGGAGCCTTAACAAGGAGAATTAACAGTGATTAGCAATTTTTGCGGGGTTGAACCTTGGACCTTTCGATCCGAAGCTCAGCGCCTTAAAACCACTCAGCCACGGATTCGCAGAATGAATGATATAAACGTTTACCTGTAAATACAGGATAGTTTCTTCGAATTTGTTGATTCTCTTTGAGAAGGTGAGTGTTCTTGATCGAAGTAGCATGAAGAATCGGATGGTTCCCCATATCCTCAGCAAGATAAAGAGAATAGGTATGAGGGTGATCTTTCGATCTGTATATCTAGCAGCGTCCAACGCGTGACGTTGTAGAAGGTGGGTAGAGGATTCGTCATTACTGTCGTATGGAATCTATAGCGGGAAAAAGTCACAATGAAGAAGGGTGTCCTTGAAATCTAGTTAGGTAAAATAGGTGACAGTGGAGGAGGGTCCTTAGAATTTAGTTGGGTAAAAAAATATCACAGTAAGGGAGTGTCCTTGAAATCTAGTAAGGTAAAAAAGATCACTAAGGGGGGTCTTGAAATCTTATTGGGTAAAAAAAGTCACAGTGAAGAAGTGTCTTAGCTAGACATTTGCCACTGTAGTAGAAATACACTCCTCCATTGATGATGGTTATATGGTTTATATATATATAACTTTAAAAGAGCAAAGTAGAAAAATAAACGACTCAAGCAACATAAGTTGTTTGGTGATTTTGTCGAAAGGTTGCATATATCACATAAATACCTATCTCCTAAGCACATACCTTCCTCCTGAGCACACATTTCATGCGGAAATACAAAACGATGATAACAGCGTAGGTAAGTAACTCAATTGCCTTCCCGTCAACAAACATCCACAGTTTAGCATCGGAATAATTGTCAACTATATAACAAAACAAATCGGGTTAATTATTAACTAAAACAAAACAAATCGGGATAATTGCCAACTATATCAAAACAAATCGGGGTAATTGTCGTCTATAATAACAGATGAAATCGGGTAATTGTCAATTATAACAAAATTATTTGACTGTGTATTTGGTCTATGTCCCTCCCCTATTTATCTGCTGTTAAATAAAAACCAGCAGGTAAAGGTAGAATAACCAGGGAGTAGAATTGACTGAAGGAACAATCGTGGTAGATAGATTTCATCCATCTCCCAGGAACACTTCAAAATAGTAACATCTCGAAATATGGCGAAGCAAAACCACTACGCAGGAGAATTTCCTTTTGCTATTGAAATGGAATTAATTTTGGTTGCGATCTCAAAAGTAAGACTCTTCTCCCTGGGTAAAAAATTGACGAAACATCGATTGCTAGTCTGCGCAACATCCCACTTTGCTTTTTAAGCGAATTGCCGCTGCGGTGGTCTGTGCGCAATTCTCTGCTTTTCCGTATTCAATCACTCCAAAAAACTGGGTGCTGAGTACGCATGCGTTATTTTGAGAGTTTTATTGTTAGTCTCCAGTCTGCTTGCATTATAGAAAATCAATAGTATTGTGCACAGACCACCGCAGCGGCAATTCGCTTAAAAAGCAAAGTGGGATGTTGCGCAGACTAGCAATCGATGTTTCGTCAATTTATTACCCAGGGAGAAGAGTCTTACTTTTGAGATCGCAACCAAAATTAATTCCATTTCAATAGCAAAAGGAAACTCTCCTACGTAGTGGTTTTGCTTCACCATATTCCGAGATGTTACTTTTTTGAAGTATTCCAGGGAGATGAAATCTATCTACCACGATTGTTCCTTACTCCCTGGTTATTATACCTTTACCTGCTGGTAGAACAAGAGTGGGATGTTGCGCAGACTAAGCATTACTAAGTACTGTTATACACAGGGTTCTTTCATACCGAACACACTAATCCAGCACCATCCTGACGTGTTCCTATCACCAGCATTTCCAAGTTTGTTCAAAAACACGGCAGTCAAATTAATAGCCAACGGCAGCAACCAACAGAATAGATGTGCCCAGGGCCAAATAATCTTCTTGCCAAATGCCTGTGCACCTTTGACAAGGTCGAGGTATAAATAAACAGCCAGCATCATTGTCCATAGAAACGACCATAATACGGCCGTGGTTCCTATAAAACTCTGTACAGCGCAAGTAATATGGTCAGTTTCGTCCACAGTGGAATCTACTTCAGGAGCTATGGACAACGCCATACAGTTGGAAGTGGCCACGATGAAGTCGGCGATACTGATGCAAATCACCAGGTGTCTGGAAACAGTACGAATGTCTTTGTAACATATGTAGGTGGTGATGATTAGGGTACAACCTAGGATGGAGAGGCTGGAAGAAACAGCAAGGAGTATCTGATTTGTGACTCCATTGGCAATACTCTGGTAGTCATCCATTGTTTGCCAGGAGCTGATGGTAGGAACTGCTTTTACTTCAGGTCATGGGATTCTTTAGTCTGCTGATTTGCTTCAAGTTCTTCCCAGGAGCTGATGGTAATAGGGCTTTGCTTCAGCCTTCTTCAAGAAAAGATTTCATTTTCCATCACTGCTTTCCTTCTCTGTGCTTGCATACAGATGGTACTGTGTTTTTTTATTTATAGTATTTCCCTAGAAATACAACAGGCGATTTTTTTATTATTATTATTGACGAATAGTTACCAGAAGGATAGTCTTTGCAGTACTAAAGTAGACTGACATCAATGAGGGTCCTGCCTACATTGCGAAACACCTACAACGGAATCTGTGTAAATTAGCAATAAGATAATCACTGTGACCGGTGGCAGACTCGAACTCCCGATCTGCAGGTTACGAGCCTAGCGTCTTAATCACTGGGTCACAGCTCCACGAAGAAGAATGTCGACATAAGGGGGGGGGGTGGAAAAAGATCGCAGATAATTTCCAGGTGAACGTGTTTTTAAACGTGGAAATTATGACCGTTTTTTAATTTTGATTGTCAAGTATAAACAAAAATCTGAGCTATGTACAATTATTAAATTTTCTAGCTCGTATATATAAAATGTATAAAAGATATACACGGACACATTAGTATGACAACATATTTTGAAAATAAAACAAAATAGGAGAAAAGATACATAGCATAGCTTTACACTACAGGGTGTATCAAAAAAAATCTACTTTTAACAATAGATTTCTATTGTTTCGAGAAGGTTTTTTTTGATACACCCTGTATGGTGTATAATATATGTGTATTCGTTCAGAGCAAGGCGCAAGGTGTCCATAATAGAGGGTGTCTAAGTTTCAATTCATGTTCAATTGTCAGAACCTCGTAAAATAGACTGGAAGAACCATAGGCATTTGATGAAATTTGCCTCGATTTTACATACACATTTAAGATTCTTTGCTATAAAAGACCAACTGAAAATGAATTGAAACGCATATGATAACCATATTCTTTCTCACAAAAACAAACAATAACAAGTTAATAATTCCAAACATTTTTCCAATATATTTATTGGGGGTAAAGCACCAAATATGATGGTAATAACCCTAAATAGATATCTAAAGCTTCACCCTTGCAGAACAACAACAACAAAACAAGATCCTGAATAATATAACCAGAAGCTTCTCTGGTGGCCAGTAGAATATCCAGCCGAAAGAATAGTCAGTCAGTCAAAGAAAATATGGCCATACTTTATGGAGTTCTGATGATATTATTTTTCAGTAACTTGTTGTCCGAACAAAACTGTTTACAAACAAACAAAAAATGCCATCCTACTTTTTTTTAGGTCTGTATAATCTTTATAGTCAACAAAATGACAATGATCTGTCTTGTTTATATTAAGACATATTTTGTGTAACCTCAAGTACATACACGCCATGTTATTCTACTAAGGATCAAATTTCTCTGGCGTAAATCTCAGTTTTCATTTCAAGGCATTTTTCTTGTAATGAAATACTTTAGCTGGTAGACAAAATAAAGTTGAGGTATTACTGTAATGATAAAAAAACTAAAAAAACAAACTGTCGAGGCTTATTAACAAAATATTGGTATAATATAATAAGGTTTGTTTGGCAAATAAAAGATATAAACGTACCGGAGCGCCGGAGTGAGATGGAGAGTTCACTATAAACAACAATAGGGTGGAGAGTTTTACCTTCATTAGGGTTATGTTCTCGTTACAGACAAGCATACCACAAACCGTCTCAGAGTGAGTGGCACGCTAGCATGTAAAATAAGAGAAAATTATGTCAGAGGGTGTCTAAGTTTCCATTCATGTTCACTTGTCAAAACCTCATAAAATAGATTGGAAGAACGAGGCGTTTGATGAAATTTGCCTCGATTTTGCAAACACATTTAAGAGACTTGTCTATAAAGAAAGACTGACCGTGAATTGAAACCGGAATTTAAAGGGATACAAACAAATTTACACACCATTTGTGGAGACTCTGTATGAGGGCATGCACAGGGTACGCAATATACGTTATATTTTACTGCAACTTTTTACCCTAGCGTACACTTTTACATGGAATTTTCCATCAAACTATATACATTCTCGTTTTTAAAAAAACCTATTAAGAATAAAAAAAACCGTAAACCATACTCTAATTGAAAAAAATATATATATATATATATCGGTTGGTACAGTAGTGGAACAGAATTATTTAGGCCGTGGGTTCGAGTCCCGCTCGTTCCGTAGATTTATTTAAAACGTATTTGGTCACCGTTCAACTCTACAATGGGCACAATTCACAAAAAATACTAAGCCAGCTCGGGAAATACGAAACGCCAGTCAAATTTCTCCGGTACTGACCTCATAAACAGTTATCATAGGTTTAATATTCCCCAGGTTATTTAATAGAAAACCGCAGTGGTGACGTGTCTTTTCCACTAAATAAGCTGGAGAGAGGAATTGCAATATTTCTCCTGTGATTTTCATATCATATAAAATATCTACCCTCCCCCTCCATTAAAAGAAATGATTACCCAACAAAAGAAATAGTTCTCTCTACCAATGAATATCGTGCAAATCCAACACGTGATCCTCCTCTATACAAATGAATATCGCGCGCGCAAATGTGATTCTAATCTCCTACTCTTGGATTAGGCGTCTTTGCAAACAAACGTGATTTCTCCGTCACCCTTGAGCTGCTCTTTCTTCTACACCAACAATATCGACCCGCGCTGATGTTCTGCAAAGTAGATCTTAGGTTTCTCATGATCTTGGGTGAGAAAAAACAGAACAGCACGCAATTTGTAAATCCAATCAAATTGTCACCGATCGCCTAAAAAAAAGGCGTAGAGAAACTTTTGTTGGGGGTATCCATACTGTAAATCGAGAAACAAGGACACCGCCCCTCCCCCTCGGCCTTGTAAACCAGTATACGTTATAATTTACTTTATATTTTAATTTATATTTTACGCTTTTCGATGAACCCCCCCTTCCTCTTTTGATGTGTGAGTACTATGTGGATACCCCTAGAGTAGATGCAGATTCCCCTGTTACCATTGCAAATAATATCCTGAAGTTTTCAGGGGGTAGAGACATTTAATGTCTTTCAAAATAAAACTGCTTGTGTACTTGTGAAAAGTAACTTCCTCAATTCGATTCACATGAGCATATGGAACCGAAAAGATTTACATGTGCGCCTATTCGAGGAGAGCGCTTATAAGTTGGGCGGTAAATCGAACAATTACGGTACCTGTAAAGTTAAGAGCACTTTGTCCAGATGAGAGAGGCCTGTTGAGTATGACAACGATTTATTGGCGACGGCGATGAAAATAAAGAATCGTATCGTCCCCCAGACCTTCAACACGATCAACACGATGGGTATCAGAAGGACTTTTCTGTCAAGCGATCGTGCAGCAGCGATCACACCTTCCGTCAGCCGTGTCCCACTTGCCGTCATGTCGTAATTAGTGACCTGCAGGAAAAAAAAGTATTTGCATTTAGGTTATTCAATAACAATAGTAATTATTTACTTGGTCATTTATATTATTTCCGCATATGTGCACGGAATCCTACAGATTTTTAACCGATGACCGATATACCATAAGTAGGGGAGGAAAAGCCCGAAACAATATATTTGATTGGCTACAAAATGACCAATGCATCAAAGGCTTTTCAAAAACACAGATCTCAGAAAACAAAAAAAACAAAGAGCCACCGACGGATCTTCAACAAGGCGCACGTAAGTCCGTAAGTTAGTGCGACGGATTTGGTCACCTCGTAAGCGACAGACGGTTTGAGTATCTAAACATCTAAATAATAATGTTTAGAAGAAAGAAATAAGTTGTCAGCTGGTTCATCGCTGAAGGAATAGGTCCCAGTACCAAATCAAAAATTCCCAAATTTGAAACAAAAATACCTCCATTGTACGTAGATTTCAAAAATACAAAAAACTGACAAACATTTCCGGGGGAAAACCCTTGTCAAACCCTTATAAGAAAAGTGCGTTTTACCTGTCCCCTTTTGGGCCCGTCTGACAATGGTTTAAAATTTTTGTTAGCTTTCGTATTTTTGAAATCTACATACTATGGATGGAGATATCACACACAAAAAATCAGCCATGTATCTTTTATGAGGTTGAAAAAGGGGGTTTCAGATTTAATTGACGACATAAAGAAGACACCTCTACGGGAGAGTTCTTCTTATATGAATAGATCTTGCTCACCTTGTGCTTGATATGAAGTTTGATTGTGATGTACAAAGCAAAGATGACAACATAGCTTAGTATCTCAAAAGCCTTCGAGTCGAGGAACATCCACAGGATTGCATCGTCTTGATGTTTTATGGTCGTATCTAAAAAGACGCCAAAAAAGACGATTTGCCAATAAAGCTTTTCTTAATTTCAGGGAGAACGATTTTCAAAGGATCAAAGCTTTTACTCTAAAATCCATAGCAAATTTTTTCCTTTAATAGCGTATCGAATTCTCGAAGAAAGATAAATCACTTTTTTACAACATCCCCTTAAAATAACAATCAAAGTCCATCTATTCTTTAGGTATATCGCTAGCTAGCCTGCGTTCCACTTTTTTTGTAAGTTTTGTACGAGAATGTCGTCTGCTCGAACTGACGGCATAGTAAAATGTCAGTCTGTATTATGGAAATTATTCCTGATTGATTATTTTTCTTTTATAATTCAAACCAAAAAGACTTGCATCGATCTATTCGAAACGCGCTGTGCAGGATTTTTTTGATTGATTTTTAGAAAGAAAAAAACCACCAGTTTCTTTTACAAATTCCTGAAGACAAATTAAAATCACAAAGTCAGAGAGGGGTACTTCTTTTACCAGACACCCTGTACAACGGTATAAAGCTAATAGATTGGGTTCACCCTGTACAACGGTATTTGTTTACCTGATGAATTATATTTGATCCAACACCACCCGGAAGAAACTAAATCGGAATTGCTGCCAAGTTTACCCATCGACAAAGCTACAATGTTGGTAACCAGGGGCAACATCGTACACACTATGTGCAGGTGGATAAAAGTCATGCGCTCGATCACCTCCTGCCTCTCCTTGACCAGGGCGAAGTACAAATAGACAGCTAACACCGTTGTCCATAGGAAGGAACTCATGATACTGGCGGAACTGACGAAACTTTGAATTACACACCCGGTATTCCGCTTACCCGGCTCTCCGTAAAGCGCAGCAAATAGGCTACCCAGAGCTGTGAACAGATCGGCCACGCTGATGCACATGATGATATACCGGGAAGGTGTTTGAATGTTTTTGTATGAGAAATATGTGAAGATTATCAAGGCGCATCCACAGATGGAAAGGAAACATGTGACAGTTATTACCGGGTTTAAATTGCCATCCACAAACTCCATCATCTCCGTGTAAGGCATAATTGCAGTAAATCCCGATTTCCCCGATATGAAGATTCCGGTCTACTAGATTTACGGAGGAATCTTCTATTACCATAAACTTTTCTGTGTATCTTTGTTTAGCCGCACTTTCTGTTCTCCGTCGCAGAATAGTAATGTAAGCTTTACTAGTAAGCACCTATGAATCTATCTTGTTCAACATCTTCTTTTGTGTTTTCATTCAGTTGAAATTTTTGTTCTCCGTCTCAGAATATAGTACTGCAAGCTTTACTGGTAAGCATCTAAATCCTTGTTTTTCAATTCATCATATTTTCTGTATTTTATTTCAGTTAAAAAAATTAGTTTTCTAATGTTTTGAGCAAAAGTGAAAGAAGTGTATGATACACTCACTAGAATGCATCAGACTTGACATAAACAACTTTGCTGTTGACAATTTCATCACTACCCAGTTACGAACATAAACAAAATGGTCAAGTTGCTGAAACGTGTAACATGATCTCGTTACCAAGTCAACTCTTCAGCGCGAAAACGAAAACTTCCAAATAACACAGCAACAGACTTTTCAAAAGTTTGAAACAAAGATATAAAATGAGGGTGCGGACTTACTGAATAATTGACTAATTGCTGATAATAATTTACTAATTTCTGATAAGGATAAAGTGTACTGCGACAAACTTCGCTTAGCGCTCGATCTTTTGATTTAGGCCCTTAAGCTACCAGTAAAATCCGGGTGAAAATTTGTCTAAAAACTAATCAGTCACCATCAATCCTGACTGCATTCAAGTTTTTGCATATTTTAGACAAAAAGTAATTACTGGACTTAAGAAAAAAATGTTGTCGCTATGACAACCAAGCATGACAAGCATATGGTACTCCAAGGAAATGATAAGAATAATATTTTCTTATTTCAAAATATATGACGTCATTGCGTCATTGATCACAGCCATTGTTTTCAAACGCGAAAATCTTGAAGGAGCTATATGTAGATTCCTAACATCAACCTCGGTTTCATGTAATAGACCTTTCCCGATAAATACCGTTTATATATGTAGATTCCTACTATTAATCTCGGTTTCATGAAATATTTGCACGTGCTCCTATCATCTCAAGGGTGTTTGAACCTTTATTACGCATTGATGAAACTTTTTACTCCCATGAGACTCAATTACACAACTACGAGGCTAATCATAGAAATCTACATATAAACGGTACTTGGGGGATGGTCTGTTGATTTTCGTAGGAGTAACAAATTTGATCAATGCGTAATATAAGTGTAAACTCCCCTGAGGTGCTAGGATCATGTGTAAATTTTGACCGGCACTCCCATTTACAACAAACAAAACCGTATTCCGCAACCTCGTTCTGAGGGCTTTTCATCGCTTTTTTGGACGGCGCGAGAGAAAAAAAGGCGAAGAAAAACCCTGGGAACAAGGTTGTAGGCTGTACCAGACCACCGTACGGTATGGAAGAAAAAAAATTCCCTGGAGTACTAAAGTAAAGTAAAGTAAAGGAGTACTCCTTTAATCAGAGTTTGGTACAGGCTACGAGGTTGCGTATTTCGGGGAAATTACAAACGGACGCTACTCGTGGTTATATCTTTTTGCGAAGATAATTTATTATCTTTTAAGCTTTTTTTTATTCAAACCTATTGCTATTTATTACAAGTAATTTTAAAATATTTTACATTGAATGGTCATATCAAAACTGCTTGATAATGGTATAAATTGCGTCCAGCTTTTTATAAGCAAATACAAATAATTTCTAAATATATTATTTTAATTCTAATTTTATATACATATAATTTTTCTTCTAATAAACATAAAAAGATATTTATTTCATTTTGAACATTCAAAAAAAAATTTTTACCACTTTTAGGACTTTTCTGATATTTGGATGTCGCCGCGAAAGAGACCCTGAGGATTTTTTAATGCGAAAATTATTTCTTGCTTAATTTTCTATATATGATTTTTAAGTCTCTCGGCCTCGATAGATATCTATTGTTCAATCTGGGAGGAAAACTAAAAACTAAATCCTCAAATTCCTCAACAACAAAAAAAGGTGAGGCTGGGCCAGGGTCTCTTCCGCGGTGACATCTTTCTAAAAAAATCTTTACTACGTACAATCTACTGAGAATGTCCATCTCGGCTATTCTAATCCAAATCTTAAGTTCTTGCAAAATTAAAATTGTCAGCCTCGTAAAATCAGTGTATCAAAATAATTATCTATTCGAGAAGTTAATCAAACCCAGATGATAAGAAAACTGTTACCTTTGTATAACACCTGTAGTTACCATAGTGATGCTTCCATTACGCAATCAAAATGATTGCATAGTAGTATTATTGTTTTTTCTTTTCCATGCATGTAGCATTACCGGAGTATGTCTAGTAGAAAAACATATTTGTTTGTTTGTTTCAAATTATTAACGAAATGCTTTAACAAGTAAAGATAGCCTCTTCAGTACTAAGGGCAGAAACTTTCGCGGGAAGAAACTTTCGCGTGCCAAAAAACACGAAAATCTTTGCCATTAACTTTCGCGTATGGTGGTTTTTAGGAAAAATTTCGCGTATTGAAAAAAAAGTTCAATATCCCCTAACTAACTATGCTCAGCCAAAAAATATTTTAAAATATAAAAAACTTTCGCGTTTTAAGAAATCTTGGTTTTCGCGGAAAAAACTTTCGCGTTTTGCTGATTTGAAATTTTCAAAGGAATTAACTTTCGCGAAAATGGCGAATAACGCGAAAGTTTCTGCCCTTAAAGTAAATAAAACTGTTATCAATTAGGGTTCTGCTTACGTTGCGAAACACCTACGACGAATGAATGCGAGGTTACCGGCGGCGGACTCGAATCGAGTCAAGCGCCTTAACTACTTGGCCACCCAGTAGGAGAACCTGAAGGAATTTTCCTCGAATCAAATCAAGCGCCTTAACTACTTGGCCACCCAGTATGTGAACTTGAAGGAATTTTCCCAAGAAACTGTTGTAAACAATCATGTAATATGGCATTGACTCAGTATATCAATGAGTATTTTTCAAAGAGCCAGAAATAGCTTTCCCTGTATATAATAAACTCGCTACAAGTCATTTGTGTCCATCTGAGCAAAATTGTAGGTCATCCATCTATCAAAGAATGTTTTTGTGACTGAATAAAAACAAAAAGGTTTGCCGTAGTAAAGTCTCTTAAAAAAGTTTGGAAGAACAAAGTAAGGACAAGAATTTGCCTCGATTATTCCCAACAAAAATTTTCGTACTTAAAGAACGGTGTCTAAAGAACGGGTGGCGGGAAAAGTTTAGCCACCCTTAGTTTACTTTCTCGTGTGAATGTTTTAAACTACTTAAAATAAATTAAATTTGACTTATACTTGCACAGTCAGGGGCGGGAATTTATGAGATGGGTGTTCTCACTCACAGCGCCTTCCTCTCCGCCCGCTCCCCCCAAGCAACGCCTTCTGAAAGTTGAGGCAGAATTCTTGATATGATTCCAAACTTTGGGAGTTAAGAAACAAAAGAACACACAGTTACAAGCACCGACCAAATTGTCACCAAGAGCCTAAAATATAACATAAAAATATTTTTCGATAAAGCAATACAGTACAAGTACAAAATAGACTATTTCAAAGTCCGTTACTGAGCAAATGTAAGGCAGTAGTATGGACGAAAATTAATTACCTTAGACCATAAAATTAGGTAGTCTGAACATATTCAGAAGTCTGATGACAAATTAGATACGCTAGTATCTGGTTTACGCTGGTTTACGTTACAAGATCAACCCCCAGATGCGAAGGTCGTGAGTTTTAGTCTCTCTACAGTCCTCAGTTTTCTGTGGCAAAATTAACTGAGGGTTGGACATGTAATAGCTTACTAGCTTATCTTATTTGTCATAAAATTAGGTGTTCAAACGAAATTCAAGCGTTGGGGTCGACTGTCTATACCTACCGTAGTACCTCTAATTTAGTGCGGAAAAAAAAAAAATTATTTTGGTCATGCCGCACTAATAATAAGAGGGGATAAAATATCTATGTTGTATATAAAATATCTATATTGTATATATCTATGCCATCCGCACTAATTAGAGGGCGCACTAAATTAGAGGTACTACAGTATAGTCTTTCTTTCCTTCATCCAATAATAAGTTTGTTACAAATGTTCAGTAAAACAACCCGTATAAATTGAGAATCCTCCGATGTGGCTGGTGGTGGTTGTGACTTCTTTTATTACTGTATGAGTTTCTAAGTTTTGTGATACGTATATCGGGACAAATGTAAAACCCAATAGACGAACGTAGGGATGCCAAGGAGAAACTAAATATCATATACGGGTTATTGAACACCCGCAAATATAATACCTTTGAAGGTATAGTCTTTGTTTTAAGCATGCCACAAGCGTAAAGTTTTTTCTCTATAACCCATACATGCATATGATATTTAGCTTCTCCTTCACACTCCTGTTCGTAGTGGTATACACCTTTTCGATGCAAAATTCTACCATTATGAATGTTACACTAAACTCGATTCAGTTTCTTTTTTAGCTACGCAAGATTAACTTTTATCATTCATTGGAGAAATGTGCTGCCGTTTATGTTGTTATTTCGTTAGTTCTTAACTTAATAGTATTGATTATTTTCCCAAGGTGGTACTTAAACTTATCAGTCAAAAGGTCTGGATCGGTTTTGGTGTAACATTTTTGACATTCTTTCTGGTGTTAAAACGGTGTATTGAAATCAGTCTACTAACTAGCTCGTTTGGCCCAAAATATTTGTAGTTAGGGCCTCTCCGGCAAATCCAGTCTAGTTATCCCGACCTGTATTTCTTCCTCATCCTAGACGAGGAACGCATAATTTTAGGAGAACAATACAAGGCCACCTGCCGTATAACAAACAATGGAATGTCCGCCATTCTGAAATTTGGCACATGCGCATTGCATTGCACAGGTCAAAATTGCGGGATTTTCTACGGGACAAAAGGATCACTAGAGTGGATAACTGCCAGTATTTTGGGCCGAACGAGCATAGGTCATCTACGAACCTGCATGATGATAAGGAACGGCAACTGATGTTTCCCATCGTTGGAGGTGATCAGCAAGAAGAATCGAATGGTACCCCACATCCTCAACAAAATGTAAATAACTGGAATGAGAATAAGTTTCTGGTCAATACTCCTGGCAGCCGGTAGGGTCAGACTGGATATCGCTCCAGTGTTAAACGATTGCTTGCGCTCGAAGTGGTAGATCTAAAAAGAGAAAAGGTAAGGTAGCAGGTAGGGTAAAGAAAAGGATAAAGTTCTTTCAGTCGATAAAAGAGAGCCTATATCAAAATAATGTCGGACAAAAGTGACGGACATTTTTTGTCCGACGAATACCGTTGTCCGACGCAAAGGGTATAAAGCACTTAAAAAAAATCTCTTACACAAAAAATCAAAGAAATAAGAAAAGAAATCAAAAATCAAAGGAAGAAATCACAAAATAATCAAATAATGGTACAAGATTTGAAAATTCTTTCTAATTTAAGGCAAATTTTTGAAAAAGCGATACGGAAATGTTGTCCAAATTTTGCACAAACATTTATGGTAAGTTATTGGGGAGAAAAATTATTCCATTAAGTATTTCGATCAATGCGGTGCTTCACTGAAAAATTACCTGCTTTCTCAAGTGGATTTTGATGCGTATGTACAGAACCAAAATGATAAAATATGTCAACATTTCAAGACCTTTGCCATCGACAAACATCCACATTGTTATGCGATTGCGATCGTAGGAATCGTTGGCTGGAAAACACAGCAGCAATAACAGAAAAAATGAAACGTCATATTCCTCAGAAGTCTTCACTGCTTCTTTTAAACGTAGAGACAAGAAATAATCTCGTTTGCGGGGAGAAGAGATCTGATTGGTTCGTTTGAAAACAATAAAAAAAGCCGATCTTGAAATTGTGAAATTCTCTCGCATAATTCTTAGGTTTTATATTGAGGAGTGCAGTGCGGAACAGAACAGAACTGCGCGTAAAGAGAGAATACAAAGCCAGGTTTCCTAGCTAGAGAAGCATTCCATAATCTGATCATTTTTAATCAATCTAAATCGGTGAAAATTGTATAAGAGTCTATACGTAAGCACAAGTCGAGGCAATAGCAGGAGAACTAGCATAGGCTCGTTCGGCCCAAAAAGCTTGCTGTTAGGGTATGGCCTCTGCAACAAATCCAGTCTAGTTATCCCGACCTGTATTTCTTCCTCGCGTAGGATGAGGAACGCATAATTAGG
>JAYRBV010071003.1:0-16452 GCA_036023255.1 Mitrocomella polydiademata
TTTAGAGGATCTGTTGAAACACCAATATATTTTTGCTTTCCTCTTCCCAATTTTCCCGAAAAATTCTTTGATCATTCATTTGCGAAATTAAATACCCGCGAAAATTTACACTTTAGATCAATCCGCGAAATTAAATCTCCGCAAAAAGTTACATCTTGGACCATCCGCGAAATTAAATCCCCGCGAAATTTCTTCCGAATTTCGCGGATAGGCTAAACCGCGAACATTAATCCCCTTAAAGTATAGGTATCATGAGAAAAAATTCTTTAGTCTTAAAGCTTTCCTGTTAAAATGTATAGATTTTCACGTTTCATTCGAATGTTTTACTTTCTTTTTCAGACGATTTTGCACGGAATCAACTCCCGAAGCCAAATCGGTTTCTTTTCGTTATTCGAACATTACAATTCGTGTCTGGTTGGAAATCATTATAAAACTCCTTTATACCCGATATGGGTTGTTTGCAGCGAGAGTCATTTTAGCGTACTATTTGCAATCACAAATTTAATTGAAGAGGAAGAAAAACACTTCGACTTGTATTACTTTGATGGTTTGGGACAGCAAGACGAGGAAATACGGCTCTCGATTACTCCGAACGGTTTGAAAGAGTTGTTGAATGAGGAACGCGATTTGATACCGCCCATAGACCATTGTATTCGTACCAAGTGGAAAATGGCAAAAGTCTGTTGGAATGAAACTGATCCGATACTGTAGAGGGTGGTTTTTGGGGACGAGAAGACGTTGGGATGGAAAAATATAGAAGTTTGGAAAATAATGTTTAATGTAAAAATAAAAGACTTTTATTTTGTTATGTTTTTATAAGTATTTGGCCATTCTATTGTCTCCTTTATTTGTTCATTTTTGTTTGTTTTTTCATATAAAATTAATAAAAGAGGCTAAGGATGGATTACGGTAAAGTTAAGAAGCCATCATGCATATTCTTAACTTTACCGTAATCCATCCTTAGCCTCTTTTATTAATTTTATATGATTATAAATTTTTGACCTTTTTCAAAGAGATTTTAGGGGACTATAAATTTTTGACCTTTTTCAAAGAGACTTTAGGAGATTATAAATTTTTGACCTTTTTCAAAGAGACTTTAGGAGATTATAAATTTTTGACCTTTTTCAAAGAGACTTTAGAAGATTATAAATTTTCTCCTAAAGAAATTTATAATCTAAAATAGTCTAGTCTATTCCTCCTATCCCGCCGCTCAAAAACAACCCACGCTTAGATGTGTGTGGTACTTTTTTTTACCACCAACCTTCAACCCACGCTTAGATGTGTGTGGTACTTTTTTTTACCAACAACCTTCAAAGAGAGCTTTTTTACGGATTAACTCGGTCGTGTCTCATCTTTTAAAATAGTAATTTTATTGCCCTTTCACTCTTATTGTCCAATATAAAAAGATTTATTTTCAATATATTCGAAGGATAAAAAGAAGAGAGAGAGAGATAGACGAGAGGGGACATGTTTTTAATTTATATTTTAGTTTGAATCACCTCCAAGAAAATACATGAAATAATTCTATTCAATAACAAAAACCATACGATTCAGAGGAGAAATCTATAATCGAAGGAAGTTAAAAAAATATAGTGGACAACGTTAAAAAAAAAAAAAAATGAAAAATTTATGATTTTATTGGACAACAGAAATGAGGGGATTTTGTATAAAAACATTCGTCACTAACTATACAACAGCATTTGGACATAATTAGATTTGAATGTTATATAAGTTTCTTGGCGTAGAAATCGAAATGGATGGATGTTATATACCAGGGGCATACAAACAAACAAACTGTTGTAAACTAGTATAACAAACAGTTTTTTGACATTTTTTTGTAGTACACTCTCATTTGTTGAACTGCAGCGCGTCTCTGAAAATTGAATAAATAAGGGTTCTATTGCTAGGGAACATTTTTTCATGAGCATTCTGTATATGGTATTTCCCTCTTGTTGTTGAAGGGTCAAAAAAATTCAAAAACAGCTTTATAAAACTAAGCCACTATCAGCAATAATGAGTGCTTACCTGAGAATTGATCCAGAACGCCTAATTTCAAGGTAGGGAAATGGGAGCTTAGAGTTTACTAAGTGATTGCTGATTAACGCACGGTCATGTCCGTTGGTATTATAGGCCCGATGATACAAATATAGAAATTAATAGGATTATAGCGAAAAATTACAGACCTTTCTCGAAATACCGTTTATATATGTATTTTATTTGGATGGTTTGGGCCATCCTCGAAATTCAAAATTTTTGCGGGGATGATTTGATTTCCGGATCGGTCTGTTCAAACATTTTTTTGGGCAAATTGAAAACAAAGCAAGAAAAATAAAGGATAAAAATAGTTAGTAAAACCTGGCTCTTCTTCCCCAGTTTAAATAATTTTATAATATGTTGTTGAAGAGTTTTTTTCTTGCTTTTTTCATTTTCCTTATAATTTCGCTTCTTGGATTGCAGTTTTCATTTTTTTCGAGGGGACAAAATTTCGCGGATGGCTTCTTACTATATTTTTCAAAGATTGTATTTCGCAGATTTTCGCCAAATCCGCCAAATTTAGGTAAGATGATAGTCATTTATGCATAAGTGGTATCTTGTGAAAGGTCTGTTCGTGTCATCAATATGCCTACCAACTCCATACACCGCCCATTGAACCTTTTATATTTCTTATTAAAATATTATTTATCTGAAATTGTTTTAGTACGTTTTTACATGAAATCACGAATCCAGGTAATTGAAACACTGTTACTCTTTGACAGTTACGCAAAATACTGAAGTGGGCAAATGCGTCTCATTAGAGCGTAATTTGCGGGCGTGTCTCGGATGAGTAATTCCAGGTCACACCATATTGATATAGAAGGGAAACGATAACAACACTTTAGGTTTTTTATTCACCCAGCTTAGTCTAATAAAAACTTTTTGGTTATTATACGTTGCTGTTTTGTTAATTATTCGAAAATCATCTATAAAAAAAAAGCCGTATTTTGTCTCTGTGTTTGTACGCATTTAGGAATGTTTGTAGAGAGCTTTTGTGAATTTATTTTTTAAACCCTCCTGGGAATTGTAAACTAACTAGATATTTTTTTAATGTCACAAGGGAATAAATTAATGACTTTATAGTTAATCTACACTTTTTTTAGAAGAGCATTAAAAACGTACTCTGAAGGGGAATAATATGTTAAGACAAATGAGTTGATATTGATGAAAAAACGTTAAAGTTATTATATTGTAAATAGAGAAGCCCGTAGGGCGCCTGAGATATCAAACATTTTCAAGATAACAGCCCAAAGGGCGCAAGTAACTTTCACTGTGTAAGCAGTCTCTTCAGCGTCCTTGCGACGCTGGTTTAGCAGCTAGTAGTTAATAAAGGACAATTTTATGAGCCAATAACTATGTCCCTTCCATATGATCTAGCTTCATTAAATATTTATCAAAATATGACTGACAAAAAGAGTAATTGAAATTGGTGGGCCTCCTTCTTCTCGATATTAAATCATTTCGGGTTAAGTTTTCTTTTTCCTCTTTAATATAGTATACATGTTAAAAAAACGTCTACTAAACGTTTGAATTACATCTATAATCCTCGATCCGTTTTATTAGAAGTTTGGAAAGTAAAAAAATATAAACATGCCACCTGGGGGAAAATCTGACAATGAAAAACATAATAATATAAAGATAAAATTGGAAAAAAAAAGATTTATAAAAAGAGGAAAATATATAATCAGGAATTAATTTTTTTTAAATATAAGGAAGATGAATCCTTTAAAAGTTTTTTCACGCTGTTGCGTGAACTCTTTTTAGAGTCTTTGGTTAAATTTGTTCACTCTCTTTACTTACAACTTTCCTTGAGAACGACATATATGCCAGCGCAGAACCACGGAATTAAATCCCCCTCCTCTAATACCCATGCAGGACGTCATAAATGAAAATAATCGCTCCGTAACAGACCATAATATGAAATAGTCCTTAAGCATAAATAGATAACGTCATAAATGTTTGCGAATTGAGGCTTCATCAGAAAATTTGCGACTACATAAATCTTTGCAATTTCCATCTTTTCCCTAAATTTTGCGGCATAAATTGAGGCTTTATCAGAAAATTTGCGGCATAACATTGCGATTTCCCTATTGTTTGCGTTTAGCCACAATTTTTATGTTTTTTGACCCTAATGCTTGCGATTTAGGTATCATCCTGACATTTTGCGACATTTAATTTTGCGATTTTGGGCTTTATTCTTCGCAATCCCTTATGACAAATATGCCCTTAAGGTAGCTGTTACGATTCAGTTGGTTTTGTGTAGTCTGGGCTCTCAATATTTGAATCGGGATTTGCAGCAATATCCCAATATCGGCACACTCTTTTCTTGTTGGTTTATATTTTTTCTTTGTTAACAAGTCTCTAGGTTTTATATTCTTCAATATATCTCCCTCGTAAATTTTGAATTTGTGATGCTTTCGGACATTTTGCACAATCTCTTCCAGTAAGTATTACGGCTAAAATATATTTTTGCACACCCTGAAAAAAATGGGCCAAATTTGATAATAGAACAAAAGCAGCTGTGCTTAGTAACCAATAATTTCAATAAATAGAAGGATGATGCTCGAAGGATGATATCTTTTTGTTGGATCAGGATTTAAAAAATAAATTCAATCAACTTTAGTTAGTGACTGAACGGAAATGAAGACTTTCATTCTCAACAAAATGATTTGCCCATAGGCATAGGTTTGCCAACTATAATCTATTTTTTTGCAAATTGACATACTGAAAGATAAATGTTGAATTTTGATCAGTTTAAAAATCTTGCAAAACTATAGAATTTAGTTTAATATCTAGATATCATAAAAATACAATTTCGATTTTCTATTGTGAAACGCCGCCCAATAAAAGTCCCATCAAGCTTTTCTTTACAAATGAAGGAGCTTTTACTTATATTCTAAAGGTTGGGAGGACACTCAAGACAGACGTTGTTTTTTTTTCTGTTGTTGGTATAATTTCTGTATTTTTAATTTTTTTTAAATTTGTCTCTGGTCAAGTCTATCTAGTCCATTATAATCAACACCAGTTCAATTAATTGGTTGAAAAAAGAGGTGGACCATGAATTCATGGGTGGACTAACCATTATTCAACTAAATGATTGTATTAAGGTTTTGAATATATTTCATCAATTGAATAAAAGCCCATACGTTTAATCCAAGCACTATATACTTTGTTTTTTTGATTTTATACATTTATAGCTTTTAATGATTCTATATTTTTTTCTACTTTTCTACTTTTCGACTCCTACTAACCATTATTCCACTAGATGACTGTATTATTATCATTAAGGTTTTGAATATATTTCATCAATTGAATAAAAGCCCATACGTTTAATCCAAACACTATATACTTTGTTTTTTTGATTTTATACATTTATAGCTTTTAATGATTCTATATTTTTTTCTACTTTTCTACTTTTCGACTCCTACTAACCATTATTCCACTAGATGACTGTATTATTATCATTAAGGTTTTGAATATATTTCATCAATTGAATAAAAGCCCATACGTTTAATCCAAACACTATATACTTTGTTTTTTTGATTTTATACATTTATAGTTTTTATTGCAATTCTATATTTTTTCACATCATGGTGAACATGTCCAGCTCTTAGATCCATTTTGTTACAACCTTAGAGAGTTATCCTAAAAGTACGCTTGGAATGATTTAATGTGTATCAGTGGTGTGGTTAGAACATAGTCACGCTTCTGTTGAGGAGTGCAATTAATTAAAAGGTAATTATAAACATCTGCTATAAAAGACTCATCATCTTTTGTTTGTGTGACTAAATACAACGCTATGTACTTACTTACTTAGTTGCATATAGACATATTGCTGTGGTTGTTTGGAGCAGTAATGCTCAGCTATTTTAACATTATTTTAATGTGTACCGTAAATGATCAATTTAGCGCCCGGGATGCTTATTTAAAATTTCAATATTTTAAGGGGGCGCTTAATTGATTAGATGCTCGTCTTTACGAGATCTTTAAATAAGCTCTGGCTATAATTTTGCATCCAAAAAACCTCCCGGAGGCATTTATTTGAGTTAGGAAGTAAAAAAAATATCTCACTCAAGAGAAGGGGGCGCTTATTTGAAAGTGCGGGCGCTAAATCGATCATTTACTGTATGCTTGTTTTTGAATTCAAATAAGTCATTCTACTATCGTTTTGAAAACGAAAAATTTACGTAGCGATGAAATATAAATAATGCATTAAAAGTTATCTAAAATTTTTGTTTTCTCGACCACGCCTTCTTTTTGGTTTGCGAATGTTTGCGATTTGAGGTACTTTATCACCAATTAGAAAAAACCGCTAAAAAATTTATCAAAACCCAAAATTTTGGTGACCTGCTTTCTATTGATGAATATCTTATTTATATATTGAGTGCCAACACTTCCTTCATTCAACCTTTTACACGTTGGAGAAGAAACCTCTTCATGTGTGAGTCCCGATTGAGAAGTGATTTCAAAAATGGTCGAAGGAGTCACTTATTGTCCATTCTATATGTATACTATAAATCATGAAAATACCCTCTATTGGGGTGTTTCTTGCTTTACTTGACTCCCATAAAGGCGTAGAAACACAAAGGACCCTCAAAGGCGGTGCAAAAACGGATTTTGCTGGAGCACCGACACCTTTGACACCGATGTTTGAAACTACATATTTTCTCGTTTTAAATCAGGAATATGAAATAGAAAAAATAGTTTTTATTTCATATTACCTATTTTAAATTTGATTATTCTGTCACGATTTCATTAAATTGATCGTTTATTTTAATTATTTTTCACGATAAAGAAGATTATTATCAAATTGTTTGTGTGTTATTTCCTTTGAATTCAAAGTACATACAGTATCATTTGATACACCCTGTATAACAAGCGCTCTATGGTGTTATCACACGCATTTTCAGTCTTGAAAAATTCTAAATCTGTTACGGTTATTATCTTTAACACAATTCAAATTTGATTACGAAAAATTTTGGTTTGCAAAGTATCCAAATTACCCACTAAATGGTAATAATGAAAATTCTCAGTGGTCTTATAAAAAACTATATTTATAAATATGCTAGTATTACCAAACATTACGTTATCATCCTTCCAGTTAGCCACAGAAAACTGAGGAATGAAGTGAGACTATTAAAGAACTTAAAACATTCCACTATATTTACCTTTCTTTACCTTAGAGAAAAGTAGACAAGAACAGAACAGAAGGTGCAGGATAATGAACGTGACACAATCTCCAACCCAGGTTACCACAACCGTTGAGAAACTTATCAGCCTGGAAGTTTCAACTGGTGAATTGGTTTTCATTGGCACTTCAATGACTATCCTCAGTCTCCTTACAATTGTCGGTAACATATTCGTGCTCATGATCTACCTCAAGAATACATCATTGCAATGTGCCAAAAACTATTTCATTCTTTCGTTGGCCATAGCCGATATCATCATCGGTTTGATACCGGTTAATTTATACACTGTTTATTTGATATATGGTTATTGGCCTTTGGGCGTTTTCGTATGTCAACTTTGGTTGGTTGTTGATTATTGGGCGTGCACTGTATCCACTTTGACTCTTCTCACTATTGCGTTCGACCGATTTTATTTCACCTGGTTCCCCATTAACCATCGCTTAAAGAACTCGAGGGCGTATGTTAAGAAAGTCGTTCTCGCTATATGGATAGTCGCTTTCCTGATATGGGCGCCCGCCATTATTTTATATCCTTACGCCCACGGTGAACATACAGTTCCTGACGACCAGTGCTATATACAATTTCTCCTTGAAAATCCATATGTCACTTTCATTACCGCCTTTTGTACCTACTATGGCCCAGTCTTCTTGACGACTTTGCTTTACGCGGCCGTTTCTGCGAAAGTTGTTGATATAAAGAAGGGCAAGAAACGAGTGCAGCCAGCGCCTGTTGACACCGGGAATGAGGCTAAGGCTTCTCCAACTGAAAAAGCAATTGTGAGTGTCGTGACATATCAGGAGAGGTTGACTCCCAGCCTAGTGGTCGAGCGTGATAGCAGCGGCCACCAGAGGACTGAGATCGATAAAAAACAACATAGCAAAAGATCACGCAAAAGCTTACAGTTGCTTTTACTGATCATTTTGGCTTTCTCCGTGTCTTGGCTACCATATTACCTAGTAACAGTGGTGGTTTCCATAACAAAAACACAGCCACCCGAGCGGTTGTGGCGTTTCTGTTACATCGTTGGGTGGGGGAACTCCTTCTTGAATCCACTCTGCTATGCTTTTGGTAGCAAGAGTTTCAAAAAAGGTTTTATCGATTTGATTACTTGCGCCCGCAATAAGAGACGATCATCGTTCTCTCGGAAGATGAACGTATCTGCAGCAGTTTCACATTCAAAAGTTACTACGGCGTGTAAAGACTGAATATTGGAAATAAGTAATCCAAAGGTTGTAAGTACGAGTCTATCTCTTGGGATTGTGTAAAGAAAGCCTTAAGTACACTATTTCCAATTCAAAAACCACTACTTACTTTAGTACAAACTGTATAAATAGGTTATGCTATAGTCCGCTAGTCAACCTGATTATGAATAAAACAACCAGAAGCGATTTCACTTTGTTAAATTTCTAATCTAAGCCTTCCACTAGCCATCTATTACAGAGAAAACTTGTCAACCTCTTTTTCATGCATATTTGGCATGACAACCAAACCCCAAGAGTAACATTTATGAAAGAACTGTTCAAAGTAGTTTTAAATTACTTGTAGTTAGCCAAGAAAAAACAAATACCGAAAAAAACGAAAAATGTTTTTAAAATATGTTGCTTATACACTTAATTTATTTTATACAAAATTTACAATAAATATATGATCGAGGAAAATTATTTATAAAAAATATCAAAATTATACATAGTAATTGTCCATAATTGGTATTCATATGCAAATTGATTTTACATACATTTGATTTTATAATTACGTGAATTTTGTATTGTATATAATTGTGAATTTTTCATTATAACACTGTTGTAAATACAAGTTTATAAATTGAGAGGCCATTATTTTAGACTTAGATCAGAGAAACATAAATTTTCCGAAGAGTATTTTGACTATAGACTATCCTTGGCTCAAAAATCTACAAAATTTATTTGACTTGACTTCATGATAATAGACCCTGGAAAGTCTCAAATCTTGGTCTTGTATTTTTGCGTATGTTATGCACGTTCAAATTTTCTAAACGTTATTTTGGCCTCAGAATTCCAACCACCATCTTCTAACAAAACCGCAGAGATTTAAAAAATAAACAGACGGAGACAGTTTCTCTGCTAATGTTGCATGAATGTTTTCAAGTAACATCTTTCGCAATACGGGCGTCCTTTTGCTTGCTTATATTTACCCGTGTTCAACTCAAATGTACAGAGCGAGCAGGTGAAATGCTCCGGGTGGAATTTTTTCCCGCCCATGGCGGTGATGAATTGCCTGATGATGAGTTTATTACACTTGTGACAGATGTTTCGTTTTTTAGCTCGAAAATGAGTTTCACAGTACAATTTGCCTTCGTGCTCGTAGTAGTTACGACCCTCCAGGGAATGTCGACAATCCTGAAAACGAAAACAAGAGAGCTGTTAGACAAATACCCGACAAAGGATTCTTCATAAATATTATACGAATATTATTAAATACTAGCTGGTAAACCAGCGTCGCAAGGACGCTAAAGAGACTGCTTACGCAGTGAAACTTTGTGCCCTTCGGGCTTTCATCTTGAAAAGTATTTGATGTCTCAGCGCCCTACGGGCTTGTCTTTTTACAATACATAACATTTACGTCTTTTTATCAATATCATTTCATTTATCCACTTTCAAAATGTTTCCCACATGACTTAACATATTATTCCCCTTGGGAGTTAAGTTTTGCTTTTCTAAAAAAAGTGTTGATTAACTAAGAAGTCATTAATTTTTTCCCTTGTGACATAAAAAAATAATATAAAAAAATATCATAGAATTCACAGGAGAGTTTTAAAAAGCTTGTTTTTAACGAAAAGTTCTCTACAAACACACAGTTCGTCTACCATTTTGGAATGCGTACATAGATGGATACAAAATACGGCTTTTAAGATATAGACTAGCTGGTTCCCAGCGTCACAAGGACGCTGAAGAGACTGCTTACGCACAATGCATAAAACCTGCTGTTTATGACGCACGCCCTTCGGGCTTTTTTTTCCAAAAAAATAAAAATCACACAAAATAAATTAAAACATTTTTTGAGGGAAAACATTTTGCAAAAAAATTTTTTTTTACATGAATTAGGGAAATGAAAAAAAAAAAATTCACAAAAAAAAATGTTTACCCCAAAAAAAATTCGAAAAAAAAATTTTCAACTTTTTTTCTTTTTTTGAAAATGTGGAAATTATTTCTCCCACAACTCGGCTACCATTAATGCGTACAAACAAAGATAGATACAGAATACGGCTTTTATTATATAGACTAAGGAGACTTTACCAGAATACAAGGTGAACGCACTCGACAAATCGAGGGGTGAAGCACACAAAGTTGGCGGAGCAAAATTGGATTGAATTTTTTTCATGATCTTGTAATCCTTGTGCGATTAATACATAATTTTTTGTTGATTTTTGATTTGTTAATATTTTGTGATATTTTGTGTTTTACTTCTTTACACATAAATAAATGAATAAAATGAAATAAAATACTTACGGCACATTTAAAACATTGCTGGTGGAACTTCCCATTTGCCACAACTCCGTCTACAAAATCTTTACACACCAGACATACCGGCAAATGTAATCTCCGGTAACAATCCGTACAAAAGATCTTCTCATCCTTCTCGTGGAAACCAGTCTCATCAATTGTCTTCTTACAATCACAACACTTGAAATGCTCAAAGTGCCAGGCCCGGTTATCCTCAATGACACAAGCCTAATGTAGATTTAAAAGTTTTAATACAACGCATTATGAAGATTATGTTAATCTAACAAACCATAAAATCTTAACACTTCATTTCGAGAAGTATATCCCGTATGTCCTGATATAGCAGTTCGAGTAAGTAAAACAGATCTAGCATAATATCAGCCAACTACGCGAGTACTATGTTTGAGTTGGACACCCTGTAGTCAGGATATTCGCTACCCTGGGACTCAACATGTGGGAAATCATACCCTGAATTCTGTTTTGTGAAAAAGGGGATTTACAGACCTCCTACTAAAAACCCTATAGTTTCCAATAATTATACATTTTTCTCTAAATCTAAAGTTTTAAACGACAGAAAAAAAATACTCATGTCCATAAAGTATATATATTTCAAGCGACCGTACTGGGTATGCGAGAGAGCGTTATACCCCGGGCTCGACCTACTGCTCCACATCATGATCGAATTTTAACTTACGCTTGTGGCAAAAATAAAGGTTGGTATAAAGTAGTCTAACATTTACCATACTTATTCGTTACTTAACTTTATAATGAAGACGAATTAGTAAATGGTTTAAGCGAGATTATGTGTTTTACTTCTCACTTCAAATCCGTAAGTAAACATTTCGAAAAACCAGAAGGTTTATAGAACAAATATTGAGTTTTGAAAAATATGGTAAGATTTAAATATGAATTTCAGTGAATCACTTTGTTTTAGTCTTCTTTTCAAGGGACAGTGAAAATATTTTAGTACTGCTATGATGTGTTCTGAAATGAGCAAAATTGAGCTTCTATAAATTTGTGATTTTCACTGCCCCTTGAAAAGAAAGTAGTTTTCACTTTTAGGTAAATTTTTCAAGAAATCTAACCATATAATATTTAGAAGAAAGCAACCCGAACTACCTAAAAATTGACATATTTTAAATTAAAGGACTACATTTTAGCCAAATTTAAATTTAACATATTTTTTGCTTGCATAGATATTTCCAACTGATTACAAAATGACCATTTCAAACACATTGAAGCATACTCACATCGAGAATAATTTCATGGCACGCCTCACATTTTGGGGCGTAAGTTTCTTTGTAGTCTTTCTCACAGTATGCCATTCCTTCTCTCTCGTAAAATGTTTGTTGCCATAGCTCTAAACCACACATAACACAAAGGAAATGGTGCGGATGCCACGTCTTCCCAAATGCCGTGCACACGTTTCCGTGTATGGCTTCCTCACATTGTCCGCACACACCTTTATAGGAGGTGGGTATTCCGCTCTTTGTGAGACGTTCCTCCAACGTTCCCAACATGTTATCCAGAACACCTAAGCATTCCGCTAGACGTTCCGACTCTGGAGGAATGGAGAGATCTGCTTCACTGTCAGACATTTTTGAATTCAAATTCTGTAAGAAGGAAAAACGAGATGAACGAACTAACTCTCCAAATTCCTGTTTATGAAATAATTCCCAAGAAGAGATTGCAGAAACATTTCGGATACTAATATCATTCACGAATTTTTACCCAGACATGACAGACAGAACAACCTCTTCAATACTATAGGTATAATGTTGTTACCAATAAGTTTTCTCTGTCTACTTTGCGAAACATCTACAACGGAACTTATGGAAATTAGCAATGAGATGAGACGCATTATCCTCATCACTGTGTCCAGTGTCTTAACCACTCAGACACAGCTGCTCTACAATACAGAAGAAAAGTAGTGTCTGTGAGCAATCTTGTTCCAAGGGACCTTTTGTAGTAATTTCATGATATGATTTTTACGGATATCGTAAAATGAGAAGATGGCCCTCTCGGGACAAGGTTTATAAATGAGGAGTCACAGGTTCATCAATATCATATGGGGAAAATTATTGCAATAAGTTCGTTGCTAAAAATTCTACTCGAAAGATCCATTCCCATTGGTTTCATTCCCTATAACAATACAATAAAATGGTCCCATGGGGGTATAGAGAGCATTCAATCCTAAGGTTAGAAATGATGGGATGATCTCCTATAAACGTGTAAATTTACATGACACAATGTTGACATTATTTGATGATTTAATGGGAAACGATATTCAAATTACATGCTCGTATTTCCAATGTTTTAAGTACGTTTCCAAACAAGGATGTAGTGTAGTTTACTGTACGCATGGTCGATTGAAATATAATAGGTTAGTATCTGTGTCTTTTAGTGGAACAAAACAGTATTAAAATCATTAAAGATTCAAGGTATATAGCCTCGTCAAAAGTGGTAGATAAGAACCCAGTAAACAACATACAACAAATCACCAGTTACCAGGCTTTTAAAGAACAGCCAAGAAAACTATCTCTGTACACACACAACAGAAAATATATCATTAATTATTTTAAAGTCCATCTACTAATGATCCCTGCCCAAAGAAAAACACTTTCTAAAAGAAAGCAATTGATATTATATTCTCTTCACAAAACTAAACAGCTTCCAACCAAGCTGAGAGCGAATGAAAAGCGCTTCTGCAAACATTATGATTCAAAGTAGATTTTGTTGTTTAAAGATGAAATATTTTGAGGATCCTTTAGAGGAAAGCCCTGTAAATCCTATTAAACACCTAGTCGAAAGTAAACAAAACTAAACCTGATGAAACACATCTAAATCTTTGTTATTTTAGATATATAGTTGATATCATCTCACTGGCCTCCAGACCAGTTGTAGATCAGAGGCACATATATAATACTGCAATCAACATTGTATATTGTTGTTAAATCCCTTTCATCAAATAGTGTAGAGTGAAGGGGTAGGATAGTCTGATTTGCATACGTAACGGAGTCGTGTTTTTCCCGTGTAAGGTCTGCGAATCAGACTAGGGGTAGGATGGTAGAGCTCTATTTCTTTTACCTTCTCGGAGTCCCTAGAAAAGAAAGAGAAACATGCACACAGGTTTAATCATTAAACCTTGATGGTGATGGTGATCTGATTGGCTTAAAATTCTCAACTGTACACATGGTTTGCATTACAAACAGGCTTTTTGAGTTATTTGATTTGACCATGTTCTATTCTTTCTGCTGAAAAATATTAGGGAAAAAAATAATGTAAAAAATAATATGATACCATGCTAAGGTACATTTCGTGGCAACATGTAACGAGCAGAAAATCCTTAAACGTTAAAAATAGAAATGACTCGGGTCCTGAATTTATAATGTGTTTCAAATATATTTGCATGTATGTGTGATATCCCATTGACCAAAAATGTTTGGGAATGTTTTTGTCACTATTTTTTATCCAAGGCAAGGGTCAGAAACAAAACATGCATGGCCAATAAATGAAAAAAGTACATTCACAAAGATGTTCAAATCATAAGCGAAACATGTTTGAAATGATACTAAGGATATTATACAGCTTGCTGTATAATATCCTTGATGATAATGATAATAAACTGTTTGTTAGCCTACAATGTAGGGTGTCGGGAATTTGCCGGGTATCTGGATTTACCAACATTTTTTTTAGGGGGGGATGTTACGGGGTCTAGTTGCAGGTGTCAATACTACACTTTAATACACTTTATAAATCCCAATTCAAAGCTACAGTTCAGCAGAGCAAATGATTCGGATTTATTATTATAAGTCGTCAGTTCTTCAAGCAAGTAAACTCTAAAATAAGATCGAAACTGGCCCTTTCTCTGCACGCTGTAAATCGATTCCATTTATTTATTAGATACAAGTTAAGGAATGGATTACTGGATACTGTTCTGATTTTAAATCTGGACTCGATAACCCCTTCCACAAGAATCTGGATTAACTCGGCAAGTTACAGGTTCATATTACCAGGTACGCAAAAGCCGCGCCATAGGATAGATAAGAAACCTCGTGATGCCCATGCACTTTTAAAATTATGGCGCGGCCTCTGTAGGGTATACATCTTTCATAAAGGATGCTAAAAAAAGCTTAGATTAAAATCAGATAAGTTTCTTACATTTCAACGATAAGAATCTTGTATACTAAGCTATAAAAGTCAAACCAAAGGTGTGGTAAATGGTAATGGTAATCCCACATAGTCTCTACGCAGAAACAAATTTTTCCATTACATAGTCGTGTGAACAGGCCTAAGTTCCACACATCCGATGGGGCGTCTTTTTACCGGTTATAATTACCTTTTGATTGTCAATCAAACTCCTCGACAGAGGCGTAACTTTGTTTGAAATACGCCGATGTATGCAAAAAATGTCTCTCGAAAAACAAACATCCACCATAATGTTATTTCTTTTGTCGTCTGTACTGTAATGTTGCTTTTATAAGAATTCTTGTTTTCAAAATAAACAGTGTGTATCAAAATGATTCATCCTTGGTAATCAAATGTTTTGTATTTTCCCGAATGAATAAATACAAGTTTTATAAAACTGGTACTTAGCTCTTGCTAAGAATATGAAAAAGTCAATTTATAAAAACGTTATCAAGGAAGAAAGATTGACTTGCCCTCGTGAAATTTTTGAAGACAAAAACGTCTACAAACACAATGAAACAACTATTAAAGATTGGAAGTTTTACTAATAAATACCGCTAGATCCTCACAGCTTTTCAGGCGCTAACTGCTAAGGGACATTCGATCTTGGTCGAAATCATATCATTATAATAAAAACCGTGTCATTTCTGTTTTTGTACACCTTTCTTATGCCCAAAGGACCAGCCATTAATCTGGCGTATCTCCATAGTAGAGGGGATTGTTGAAAAGATAGCATTGTTCCCATGGTCTTTGTATAAAATTGAATCTACGTTGAAGACCAAAACTTCATTTCACAATTTCTCAACCAAAACGTATAAATAATGTTGTTGAAGGCGCTTTAAATTCAGGGCCGGCTCTGGAAACACCATGTCAAAAGAAGGGAGCTGTTTAAAAGAAGACGCCGTGGATACACACATATGTTTTCAAGGAAAGTAAAAATTTCCAGATATTTTAATTCTTACAGTTAAGATGTTTTTTGCTGACTGTTTTTTTTATAATGCACTTTGACTTAATGGTTAATGACTGATTTTTCATTCTTTTTTTTAGGTAAGACGATCTTAGATTGATATACTTTTACCTTATATAGGTTTTTATTGTCGTTATTGTGGAAATTTTGAAAGGATGATGAGCTTTTGTGTTTGTTGTTTGTTGTTGTCGTTGTCGTTTTTGTCGTTGTCGTTGTTATCGTTGCGCGTTGTTATCGGTGAAACGTTGTTATCGGTGTCGTTGTTATCGATGTCGTTGGTCGTATCTCGAGTGCATCTTAATAATATTTCCATTGTATTCTTTCCACTGAACATTTTTCATCTAGCATTAGGTTGAAAGTGTACTGACAAGGAAAAAGAAGGTTATTCAACTCAAAGATCATCTGAAATGGAAGGTACGAGTTGTGTTTTTGGTCTGTATTTTTGTTGAATAAATATCATGCCTCTTCTCCCCTCTTTAGAATATCATATTCCCAACCAAACAGCTTAATCAAACTACAGACCTAGCATCAATCTCCATCGAAGAAGAAGACAATTGATTTCAAAGGATTGAAGAACAAATGGGAAGTATAAATT